>VZTF01001612.1:4096465-4284415 GCA_013397755.1 Cnemophilus loriae
CCGCGGGCAGCGGCGGTGGCGGCTCCCGCACCTGCCCCGCTCCGGCGCCTCAGCTCCCGGCCCGACCGCGGCCGTGCCACCGCCGCTCTGCGCGGAGCTCCTCCTCTAGTCCCCGGCTCCTGCCCGCCCGCCTGCGTCTCCCCAGCCCCTCTCCTCGCCTTCCTTTTCTCCTCCTCCTTCTTGCTGCCGCCGGCGCTCCCCCCATAAGAACTGCGAGTGGCTGCCCAGAGCCAGGACGCCCCTCGCCCGTCGCTGCGCCCCGCCGGTGCCCACCGCCACCCCCGGGCTGCTGCCGGGCACTGGATGCCTCTTAGCCCTCGCTGCCCGCTCGCAGGTTCCGGAGAACCCCCTCTTCCCATGATACACGCGCAGGGAACCTGGGTGCCCGTCCCGACAGCGCATCGGTGTCCGCGCTGGGGTGCCTTTTGCCGGTGAAACCGGTAAGATCATCGAACACAGTCCCCTCAAGCCAGGCACACACGAAGAACGTTGAGGGGTGAGTGAAGTGATCTCTGGCAGGGTCAGTCTTACCACTGTGCAGAGCAACAGCTGTATTACTAAATCTTTCTTCCCCACAACTGGTTTTTTTTTTTTCGAGGTCTCAATAGAGAACCAAGAGTTTAAGGCAACTCTGTATTAATAACTGGCAGTTTACACCAGGCTTGAATCTGGGTTTTGCCTCGCAAGGCATAGAAAGTATGTAGTTAAGTGACATGTTAGCCCATGGCTTTTGTTACAGAAAAGCAAGAATTTGTATATTGGCTTTTAGCTGAGAATGAGACTATATTAGAGTTGCCTTTCCACTAACTTACATGTGCTGTAACGTAAATACTATGTATTAAAAGGGACAGAGGAGGCAGCATAAAACTCTCCTAAATAGCCCCCCAAAAATAACCAGCCACAAGTAAAGCAAGGACACTTCTATGAGACAAGCTAAAGAAATTTTAATTTTTTTAGTACCTATGCAAAGATTATTTTCATATATTAGGAAATACCTGATTATAACACCTTTGATGTCATGCAAAAGAAATACTACAAACGAATAAACAGTATTATAACCTGCATGCTGTGAGCAGAAGGAAACATTAATGTAGAAAGAAAAACTTGTAGGATGGTATATCGTCAGGTAATGAAAGTATTCTCATTGTAGCGGAAAAAAGTACCTCTTTGGATTGACTTTGATCTGTATGTGACAGGTGGATCGAAAGGCCTGATTGCACCTACTCCTGACACAGCCGGGTTGGAGAGGAGACATTTTGCCGTTAGCTCTGAGATTCCCAGGCAGGCTCTCAGGTCAAGACTCTTGGACATGGAGAATTGCACAGTGCAACCCCTCTGACTCCTGAGACTGGTGTCCAAGATTCCTCTTTGGGCTCTTGGTTGACACAGGCAGTCTGGATGTGCTCCTCACAATTTCTTAAGAGCTCAGTCTTTCCAAAATAACAATCTCAAACCTACTTCTTTTATCATTCATGAGAATCTGATGTTTTATCATTACTGCAAGGCTTCAGAAAACCCTTCCTGTCTTCTCTCTTTAGAAGCTCTTTCTTGCACTGGCATCCCGCTAACAGAGCAGTGGTTCTCATGAGTGGAATTAATACATGCCAAGGCTCATCAGGTTCTTCAGCAATAAACCCCAGAGCACTCCCTGTGCAGAGGAGCCACCAGGCAGGCTGTCCCCCAGCTGAGCTACCCCAGCAGCTGAGGACACGAGAGTTGCCAGACACCAAACACCCAGTGTTTGATTCTTTGAGCAAATGATTCATTAGGCTCTTGAAGCTGAGTAGCCCGGGAAACCAATTAACAAATTACTGTTAATGTTCTGTGTAGAAACAGTCTTGGGAACTGTCATCATTATTCCTTCTGTGGAATGACAGAAACTAATATCTCAAGTATAAGTAGTCCACATATCCTAGAACTGGCAAACAAGTTTTGAAACTTGCATCTGTTCTATCAGAAGACTGTAAACAGTCCGATTTTTGTGATGTTTTGTTTTCAATGAATCAGCATTTTTTGGTGAAAAGAAATTTCATCAGTTATTTCTCAACCCTTTCCTCTGTTTCTATTCTCAGTGACTCTTTGACATAACAGAGACACCAGATGAAGGAGATGCATCAAATACTAAAATTTTTTTTTACATATAGCGAACTGCTTTTTTTTCCTAAGAAGAAAACAAATTCTTGATGGATGAAGTCCAGAAATCGTGGTTCAAGCTCTTTTCACTTAAACGTATCACAGTTCAGTGCCCTGTTACAGAGGATGAAGAAGGAAAAAAAGAACAAAAATCAAACTAGAACAGCTGTTGATATATAGAGTACATACAAATGAGACTGATACTCTTAATCAGCAAAGAACACATAGGTTTATGAAAGAACAAAGGAGTCATAAAGATTTAGACAGAGTTGATTTTATGACATTTCAAAGAAGGGCCTGTCAAATTCAAAGGAAAAGTTTTATGGCGGTATCCATGAGGCACAGAAGGACTGCAAACACACAGAGAAAAAGGATGGAGTCCAGACATGGATAGAAATTCATCACAATAGAGATGGTAGAGAAGTAAACGCATTTTGACTGAAATAAATATTATTTTGGATCAGCAGAGCCTGGGTGTTCCTCAGAGGGCAGTAAAAGTGGAAACAGAAAGTCCAGTGAAGTAATGGACATAGTGGCAGGCAGTGCCAAGGTACAGCAAGTTCTCTGCTCTCACAACACTTTCAGAACCCAAAAGCTTTTCTTCAGTTCCAGTTGTTGGAAGAGTCTGCCTGCCAAGGAAAGGTACATGCCAGTAGAGCTATAAGGAACAAGTACTTGCTGCCTGGCCATCTGTCTGTTCAAAATCCTCTAATACAGTGTTGGCAGTAAATGGCTGATTTAGACTTTCGATACTGAAGCAATGACACCAATCCCCTTTGAACTCAATTATTTTTTAAATTGTTTATGGAGATGCTTTGAAAATTTGTATTTTACCCACAAATCTTGTTCATGTCCTGCGTATAAAGACTCCAAATCCATTGCTTTCATTGTTTAAAAGGCGTTTTCATTTGTTCAATCATCTAACAATTATTGCTTGTGTAATACATAACATACAGTTGCCAGAAATACCTAAACTGCAAGAAAAATTTTGAAGGGTTTCCCCCAAAGCATGTGTACAAGCCATCCTGGACAACGTGCCTCTTGCAAGAGTGGCTGTCTCTTGAGCTGCTCGAGCTGTTTTATGTGTTTTGAGCCCTGCTTTCCAGGCCACAGAGAGTTTATGTGGAATACTGTACTAAGTCTCATTGCCAAAGGAGTGCTCTTCGTAGGTCTTCACACTTTTCAAAGACTCTAGGTCTTCCTCAGATATTCCTGAAACTCCCAAAGGCATTCTCTACTGTCATCCTGCATTTCGTTAGGTTGTTTGTTTTTTTTCTCCTGCAGCCCAACTACTTAAGGAAAGATTTCATCAGCCTTGGAAATTTTAGAAAGAGTTTCCAGGAATAAAGGATTATGACTAATGTACGTGCAGTTTGTATCTTTTATACTGGAGAAAATAAAAGTTCTGTAAAATTTTAGTGTCAGTAACTATTAACACAGTTGATCTTACTGAGCCTCTCTCATTGATCACATGGAATACAACAAAGAAGTTTCCAGGCCTGAGTGAGGCAGACAGTATGTGTCTGCTCATGAACATGGGATTTCAGACCGTGGGAAGGCTCCAGGGGACATGTGGCTACAGCACCACACTCTGAGAAGCAGCACAGTGATGCTACTGCCCAACCCTCCTGCATCAAATATTGTAGCTGCAGTAAGAGGAGAAGATGAAATTCAGGTTCTCTGTATTTTATCTGCAGATCCAGATGGTGTCCAGAAGTTCTTCTAGTTATTTCAAACTTTTGCCACCATCGCCGATTGTCTTACGTCCCCATAATCTCTTGAACCCTGTGTTATTTCCTAGGCAGAGAAGCAACGCCACGCAGACAGAGTTTTCTAAGGAAAGGCTGTCCTCAAGTATGTCACCTCAGCTTTTTCATTCTCCTCCCTCTGAGCATCTCCAACGGTGCCCTGCTGTGTCTGGGCATGAAGAGTCGCTTTATGATGTAGCTGAGGGTGCATCTTCTAGTGGTGAGGCTCAAACTGCTCCACAAAATGCTTTTTGGCAGTGGCCTGTGAAATGGCAGTTTGCCAATATCAGCACACCAACTCCACCCCAACGCAGAGATTCCCAACCAGCGACAGTGAAGTGAAGAACCCTCCGGAGTGGTCTTTCTGTAATGGGCAAGTAGCTTGGCTGCGCAAAAAGATCTTTCTGCAGATCACAAAGAAATTCACTGAAAATAAAGACACCTTTCTGTCTGGTTTGTTAAACCCAGGACTGTTAAATAACTTGTTTAAAGTGATGTCTGTAACTGTGAAATCCTCAGTCAGAAAATGGCACAGGGACATTTTTCACCAAAGACACAGAGTGTAGTCTACAGTACTTAGTGTAAAGTATGCAATTTTGTTCTTTCTCTCTCTCAAATTTAGAAGAATTCCATGTAATTTCAAAAGAGTAAGAGAGACTCCTTTAGTATAATGAACTTTTTCAATTTCTTGGCCAGAGTATCCAATTTTTCTGATTTCCATTATACTCAGATCCTTTAATACTCATTATAGTCATTAATCTAATAGGCATTCAGTTACATTCACATGTGTAGGTGAAGTAGAATCTGATCTTTTAAATTTATAGATTAAATTTAAAATAAATAAGTTGGGTATTTGGCATACTGGAAAGTACTTGGCTAAGGTCATTTTAACTCTGATTTGTTTCAAAGCTCCAGATTTGGTCAGTGCTCTTTTTTTGAGAATTTACTGGACATGAAAAAATCAAATCTTTTTCTTCTGATACAATGAGAAGAAAATTCTCCCATTTAGTTTTACAGAAAAAATTAACTGATAAAGTGGCATAAAAAGGCTTTAGAAGAATAGAGAAGAGTAAGTGGAGAAGTGAAGACAAATAAAAAATAAAATAATATACAAGTAGTGTTTATCAAAGAGAGTACTAGCATGAGATGATACTTTGCTGAGAAAAAGTAAGAAAATCTCTTTCTATATGAAGAAAAGTCATTAGATTTGTTCTAGTTAGCTGTCAGTAATGTGTTTGATATGCTGCCATAAAAATTGCTAGTTGAATTGACAGAGCTTAATGACAAATCTATTTGGTTAAAATGTTCCTGTATTAACCTGACCAATAATGCTGATGTATAAACAGGAGGAAAAAAGGAAAGAGCAGTAAAATTCCTCAGAGGTCAGGCTGGGGTCCTGTTTTATTCCTTTTAGCAATTATTTTCATTTTTAACAAACAAAATTTTCTGCTGATTCAAGGTGCTGTCAGTAGTAAGCAACATCCTGGTAATCCTACAGAATTGGATCACCTGAAAATGAAGTCCTAAAAAGTAGCTGGAAATTTAAGAAAGCAAGATGGAAAGTCACATGCTGAAGAACAACAAATATTGCCACCATAAGCTAAAGGGCAATAGCAGGAACTCCTGTGTGTGCAAGTCAGTGTGTGGCAAATAAGAGTATTAATGTGACATGGCTGTGAAAAATAAATGTGATCTCAGGACACATGGCACGGAGACTTACTGTAGTTAGAAAAGCAAAGAATGAGGCCAGGTAACACACAGAGGACTGGTAGGGTCTTATCTGGAGCACTGTGTGTAAATTTAGCAATCTGCAGTCAAGAAAGATGAATTCAGAAGATAAAGAACACATTAATGAAGACCTAAGGATTTTAGAGAATGTTTGGTTCAATTGCCTGTGAAAATGTAAACTGAGATGAAATATGTCATCAGGGAAGGAACTATGTAGACTAAAGGAAATTTGGCAGAAAAATGGGTGGATTAAGCTAGGTGAGAGTAAATGCACAGATTCATATCCAGGTGGCTGTTCTGGACAAATATTTTAACAGTGAAGGCAAAGAATTTTTTTTTTTTTTCCAAGATAGAACATGATCAGCCAGCTGAAAGGATTTTGTGCTGTGGCTCTGTGCACCAACAATAGACTGTGATTTTCTATAGGTCTTTTCCAAGCCCCTATCCTACTTTGTTGTAAATAGTGTTTCTCCAAATTTTCTGTCAAAATCACTGTTCTACAGAAAATCCCTTGCTAGAATTTTTGTCTTTTTACATGGAAAAAGAAGTTTTCTATACAGTGCACACCTTTGTGGAAAATTCTATTCTTCATCAAAAATCTAACTATTTTTGCCAGAATTACAAATATTTAGCTTTTGGGTAAATACTTCCATTTGGGGCTTTTCAAAACAACCATAAATTTTGCTAGAGGGGAAAAAAATTCACTACTAGGCTCTACTTTCTGAAGTTTTTTTGTTCACTGGAACCTTTTCTTGGAGCAGAGCAGATTTTAGACAAATTTGCATCCTCATTTTTTGGTAATCTGGGAGTATTTGCATCAGGAAACCTGTACTGGCCTCTTCTCCAGAAACAGGGGAAAATGGAACATTTATATTTTACTAAAGGATGATTGGAAAAATAGATTAAAAATCCCAGCCATCACTAGTCTTGGTAAAGGGAGAAGGGGAGAATTACTTTTATGTAGTCAAAAGATTGGGTGCTAGTTTTGCATTATTGTAAATCTTGGAGTAGAGCCAAGTAAACATATGGTGAATTTTTAGTCAGAGCTAAGTTGCAGTTTGAGGTTGTTTCGATTGTCAAGTTTTTGTATCTTTAGGATAGAACATTGTTTACGCTGTGGTGGGTTTTTTTGACACTTCAAGAAGAAGACTGAAATGCCTTTGAAATTAGGAACATCATTCTGTCAAAATCTTTGACTAACCATGAGCCTAATGGATATAAATAAAGCAAGAATTTTAGAAAGAGGAGAGATGGGATTTCAGTGTAGCTATCAATATGAGGCTTGGTTTCTGTTGCTTAGCTCAAGCCTACCCAGGAGATACGAAAGGAGAAATGTCATCATTGATGTAATCGAACTTTTAAACGCTCTAAAATTAGTGTCTCCATTAAAAGAAAAAATCATCAGGTAGCAAAGCAGCAAGACTGTAAATGAAACCTAGTTGTCCAGTGTAACGTGATCTGAATGACACTCTAATCAGGAAAGGAGTACTGAGGCTTGTATGAAGAATTTTCCTACGTAACAGGAGGGTAAAAGAAATACATATTGATTAAACAAGCGCTTGTGATCCACAGGAATGTTCCATAGACAGGATCAGTACCACCCACTTCAGGTCCCAAGTTAAACAGGAAACACCAGAGAGGCAGGAAAAGGCAGGGCAGTTGTGCCATGGGCTGCCAGCATTAGTGGGTGAAGACAGACAAGCATTCAGGTGAGCATTTTCTCTGGAAAATGCAGCATTAGGAGCAGAGGTGTGCTCTGTCCTTCTCTAGCGATT
Source organism: Cnemophilus loriae (assembly GCA_013397755.1). Lineage (NCBI taxonomy): Eukaryota > Metazoa > Chordata > Aves > Passeriformes > Corvidae > Cnemophilus > Cnemophilus loriae. The sequence continues at coordinate 4,103,850 of VZTF01001612.1, forward strand.
TCAGTTCTGGTGCTTTGTCTTGGAGTGAGATGAACTACCTGGTTTGAAAGATGTTAGAAACAGTTGGATAGAAAATGAGACCCAGACCCAACAGAGTGGCAGAGTGGCCAGGGGGACACAGCGGGGATGTCATTGAGCAGAGAGCCTGGTGGATTGGACAGCCAGGAGCTGTGTGCTCAGACCTCTCAGGCTTACATAACCCTGGACGCCTAAGTTTCCCACTTTCTGGAAAAGTGCATTAATTGCTGTGATATTACACAAAATATAGATCCAAACGACTTTGAACAGATGTAATAAAGTGCTTGTAGGCACTAGATGCTTGCATTTTGCTGGAAAAGGGGTGTCCATGGACTAGATCTTGCCCCATATTTCCTCACTCGGTCTTTAACAAGTGCTGACTAAACCCTGAGAATGTAATTCTGAAATCTCTTTTGCTCTGGTCTTAGGGAGGTGTTGAGAGTACTTGGGTTTGTGCAGCTGCACTGGATATTGAGGAAGCTCCAACTGGAATCATGGATGCCTCAAGAGAAACTTGAATATTGCCTTAATCCTTCATTTGTGGCCCAGCCGTGTTCACCTTGAGAACAATGGCAATAGTCCCATTGGCTTCAGCCGGGAACAAAATCAAGCATTTGGCTGTGAAGCCATGTAAATTCTACTCAAATCTAAAATTTCTATAAATCACGCTGCTCTTTTTGAGGTGAGCACATAGCTGGCTGGGCTTATGATCCTCAGAGGAATGATGGCACAGACACTTCCTTTTTTAAGTATCTTAAATTAGCTATAGTGTGGGGCACCAAGTAATGATATGCACTAACTAAATATACCAGTAATTAGCTAACCCAGTCTCCACAACTGAAATGCCAGTAGAACTTTTCCTCAGTTGCAATGCTGTCTTGGACTGAGAACCTAGAAACTGATTCTAGAAGTAATTTATTTCGCTGCTGTAATATATACTGTTTTAATGGAATTGTGCAGAATGATTAGTGAGAGCCAAATGTCAAAACACCAGACAGAAACTGACTCACCAGTCATAGGATTTAATATTAAGGTCAGGCTATGGAAATAACAATGGCGCTCAGTCTTTATTATCTTGTGCCTTATGCAGTGATTTACGTTGGAGCAAAATGACTGAAGTGGATATAATGTGCCTATTTTCCAAATTTGGCCGTATTTTACATATTCTTTCCACACTTGTTAGCGATGACACAGGGCACAAAGCAGTTAAAACAAGACAAGAACGTGAAACAAAGGAACAAGCTCAGAATGTCCTAGAAGATGACTATGAGCAATTGTCTGCAGGGATTTTAAGGTTTACTCTTTTTTCTTTTTAGGCAGGATTGAAATGTTGACATTTTGGCCAAATAGAGCATAGCAAGAGCACACACAGTGCACACTTTCCCTTGCTAGTCATTCCACTTTCCCCTGCTTTTTCTTAATGTATTTGCATGTGCCAATCAGTAACAAACCTTTAATGCTGATGCTTTTTATTTGAAAAACAGCTTTCATCACAGAGCTTTGATTGCGTGGACTGCTCTGTGGTAAATGAGCTTCAAATTACATTTTGCTTGAACTGACTGCATCTGCTCACTACAAGTATCTCAGTCCACAGTGGCACAGGAAGACATGAAACGTTGTCAGGTCAGATGCTGATACCAGCTTTCATGCAGTACTAAACTTACATGTTAATGGTACTTGATACTCTTTCTCTATTCCTGAAACAGCCCCAAACTCTCACACTCTGTAAGTCTGTGTGAGTTCTGTCCCTTCACTGCTAGTCATCGCCCTGCGCTGCTGGTTAGTGTTTCGGTTGTTGAATGGTGATGAATTACAGGCTTCAGACTCAAAGTCTCATCTACTCATGTTCTCAATGTTTGTTGTGTTTGTTTATCTCAGTGTTTATTGTCACGTGGCCTTTCTGCACTGCTGTCTATCCCCCTTGTACTGGCTGGACACTGGATAACGTTGGCAGCAATTTCACTCTTTTTTTCCTCAACACCTTCTTAAGGTTATTTTCCAACTCTCCCTCGTCAAGCTGTGATGGTAACTTACCTTGGGAATGCAGTTTTTGGTCAGTATCTGGATTTTAGAATAGCCAGTGGCTATGATTTTGACTGCAGTAGCCACAGCAACTTCAGTACTACTTCATTTTGAATATACTGTTCGTGGAGGTCACTTACCTAGTTGAATTTGAAACTAAGAGCCTTTCAGTTATTTCTGAATTATGTGTTTCTGAAAATTAATGGTATGTTTTTCTCTTTTCTTGTAGATACTCTGAAATATGAAGGGCTTGCCATTCTGCCAAGGGCTGAGTGCATTGATTATGTTAATGCAGAAGGGAAGAAAGATGCAGATGTGACACTGCAGAAATGATGCATAAGGGGAAAATCAAATTCATGGAGGTAATACAAAGTTGAAGAAATAGTCAGTTAATCATGGAATGATCTGATCTAATAAATGTTCATGGAATGATAAAGTGTGGAAAGGTCTATAGGATGATACTCAACAGCCTGTCACTTTCTATGGAGTGTGATGCCCCTGAGCCTTTGGGTTAAAGAATAAATGATGTCTCTGTGTAAGGCCTAAATATTGGTGCAACTTTCAATTGTGGTAGAAGATACATAAACAAGAATTCCATACCTCTCATTTTCAAAACCAAGAATTACACATAGAGGAGGAAGCTCAGTTAAAGGGATAGTCAAAGGGTCCATATGGGCATTCAGGCCAACTGTATCCCATTTTAGAAAGAGAAAAAGAAATCCGGCATGGCTGAACAGAAGGGGAGGGAAGGTCATTAGAAGCAAGAACCTTCGAAAGCTGAGAATGTGCCCAAAAGAGAATAACCAGAAAAATCATAAAACTCCATATAATACACACGAAAAAGCAGAACAGACAGGAGATGAAATTCCAAATGGCATCAGTACTAATAAAGTATTTTTCAAAGACATCAGAAGCAGCAAGCCTGCTGGAGCATCAGTATAGCAAATAGGGGATCAAGGTGCATCAACTTTTTTAAAAAGGTAAGCCATAGAAAAAACCCCAAATGAATTCATTCCACCTGTGAACACAGTGGAGGAGTGAGTATAGAGAGCTCACCATGGCAGAACCTGGACGATAAGAGATGTTTCAGGAAAATCTGTCTCTAGTCAAGATTTTGGTAGAAGTTTATGGAGTAAAGAGATGAAAAGAACAGTAACTACCAGATCTGGTGATATTCCCAAAGGATCTTAGATGAATTTCCAAGTGAAAGAACTGAGCTGATAACTGAGCTGCTAATAGTGTGTGATGTTTCACTTAAGTCTTTGGTACAGAAGGCTGGCAGTGAGATAATACGATACAAACTTTTAAATGGTATTCCAGGGGACGAGTATGGATGTCATGAAGATGAATAATGAAAGTTTACTGGTACTCTCAATACAAGGATTATCTAGGACATGAAATTAAACTACTAAGCTACTTTTTTCACACAATGCACAGATGATGTTTAGACCTTTCCGGAGGACGCTGGTTGCTAAAAATTTATGCTGGATAGAAATTGAACAAATTAATGGAAGGAAAGCCCGCAGAGGGTTAAGTGCAAAGATATTACCACTGGCTTAGGAAACATTTTAAATGCAAATCACTGGATTCTGGGAGAACACTCATCAAAGACCAACTTTCTTTGTCCCATTTTAATACTCTTCTGTACGTATTTGCTGTTTGCTGCTGTCAGAGAGAATATATTGGATTAGTATGGAGTCCTGATGGTGTTAGATTTTATGTTCCAGCAGCTTTAAGAAGCAAATGAGTTTTTGTTAGTTCTGCAGGTAGTTTACAGGAACAGGACAGATTCCTTCTCCAGAATCATCCTCAATAACCTGTATTTGCACAGGATTTGGGATTAGAAATTATTCCCTGGGAGATGAACAAATGAGGCCAATAATCCCTGTTTATTTAACTCTTCTTATGAGTTACCCAAAATATGTAAGAAGAAACTGAAAGATAAAGAAAAAAAGAACAGGAAAAGGGCAGGCAGCATCAAAACTCTGCCTTTTAGTTTTGTTTTTTTTCCACACTAGTTTTAGTTTTACTTTGTCCTTTTGATTTTCATATACTTTGAGTAAGTGTATACACATTAGTAAATACCTTGTTTACAAGTCTCAAGTGCACATTTATTTCTTGTTGACAGGCAAGATTATTAATATTTTTATGATAATATATTTTTCATCCTAAGTTTGCTTAAGCACTTTTTGTGTCCACGTAATTGTAAGGAAATGGAAAACTGAAATAATACGAACCTCAAAAGAGTTTGTTAAAGGGCAGAAACACCAACTAGAAATATGTATTAGCCAAGTCTGTTGTACACTGTGATCCCAAACTAGCAAGCACAGAAAGATCTATTTCAATTGATATTTTATTTGGCATATAAATTTACTCTTACATCACTTACTCCCTAAATTAATCAGGTACAACATACCTCATACAGTCTATAAGTCCCCTCATCCTTGAAGCTTAAAGTAATATTCACAACTGGAGCCCCAAAGAATTGCAACATATCTGGAATGACCCACAGTATCTCACTACTTTCCTCCAAAAATTTGCATTAGCAACCAATTACTGCAGCATGGATGTCCTGTCTCAGAGGCTGAACTGAAAGATCTTCCAAGATGGTCTTTATTAGCTCTTGGCAGCACAAATGTGATATTCCTGTGGTATATCATGTTTTACTAAGCCAAACAAATGCAAGGAATGTCCATTTAACACAACTCGTTACACAGGCTGAACATTACAAAGTGATGGAACAAAAAGTAGCCAGAATGTACAGAAAGAGACAATACACCTGTGTAAAGGAAAATCAATATATGGTTTTTCAAAGGGGCATGAGGAAGAAAAGGATGACACTCTCAGGTATAGTGCTACAGGTAAAAACACACTTGGGAGAAAAAGGCTTCTTCACAACTCAAGTATAGAGCACGCAGAGTAGAATGACTTTTGCAGATACTGTTAGGCCTGAAAAACCTCCTGAAGGGAGCTGTCCTCGTATGAAGGTCATTGGTGATTTCAGACAGTCGGTGAACATCATCCTGGAAGAGCTTCTTGTTGATGCTTTCATCAATGAAAGGGAAGCAACTGATTCAAGCAACACCAGTTAGTAATTTGGGAATGTGTAGTTTTCTACAGTGCTGGGTAAGTAACTGGATAGAAAAAATCAGTTGCTTCCATGTTGGTGTGGGAACATGGGATAGTTTTTCACAGACTTCAACATTGCTTACGTGTTTGAGCTGGTAGGGCTGCTGCAGCAAAGTAGAATCACAGAATCACAGAATAATCTGAGTTGGAAGGGACCCAGAAGGATCATTGAGTCCAGCTCTTAAGTGAATGGCCCATACAGGGATTGAACCCACATCCTTGGCATCATTAGCACCATGCTCCAACTAACTGAGCTGTCTTGGTAAAAAATCTGTGCACACAGAAAGGACTACTTACTTCGTTGAATCTCATTAGGCATGTATGGATATAGTGACAGTATGGCTGGCTTTGACTGTCCTATTTCTAACGACTATCCAGATCTCTCTCACAGTTCATTTTTATTTTTTTGAAATCAAGAAAAATACAGCAGAGCCTAAGTTTAAAAAATGTTGGCCAAAGAATGGCCAAAAGGAAGGTTTTGGATGGAAACAATCCCAAAAGGCCCAAAATCTATTGCTAATGGACAAAAGAAAAATGTTTTTCAGAAAATTGTGGGCTGTCTTGGTAATTGCAGACTACCCCAATGAGAAGAGTTGCCAGCTCCTGCTCATTTTTCTGGAAGATTCTAATTTCCAAAAGAATGTGTCAATGAGTTGCTAGACTTTGGCTATGATTTTAGGATCCCATCCTAAAAATCTGCTGCTGGATGAAGACTAACCAGCCTTAACACTACAAGACTGGATTGGGTCCCATTACAAATGCTCAAACTGTTTAATTACCTCCAAATATTTATACTTAAAAAATGTATTTCAGTAAAAAAATATGTATTGTTTAGCAACATTTTCCCTGGAATTGCCCAGAAAGAGAAATATAAAGAGAAAAATCATTTCCTGCAAGGTCAGTATTGCCAAGATGAATACACATCCTTGTTTATTATTTCTGTTTCAAACTGCTTCATTCCTCTGTAATAACTTTCTCTGAGAGATAAATCTAATCTCCAAATCCTTCCTACTCAATTGTAAACAAATCAGATAAAATAGCTGTAAACTAGTTCCATTCACAAACAGAAAATGGAGATTTTAAAACATATAATTGGATATCAGGTCAAAGAAAATTAAATACACTCCTGAATGCTAGCACAGGTCTTTGTTTCCAATTCCTCATTCCAGATGAAGTGAATTAGCCCAGATATTCTGTTTGAAGGCTTTGGTACTGATGCTTGATTTTGGGACCAAATATTGGACATTGGATGGCTTTCATGTCTTTCTACCTGATCTGCACTCACCAGCTTTAAATAAAGTTCTGATAGAATGAGTATTGCAAACATTTCAAATGTTCCTCAGAGATGGCTTTCCTGAACTCAGTCTGTGGGCTGGGGGCTGAATTTGACTTTCCTGTGCCTGAAGGCAACATTTGGTCTTCCCTTGGAAAATGAAGAGCCGCTCTTCTTAAAATTTCCTTGAGATTGAATTGCAGCATCTGCTCAAAATACTGAGGGAAGTTTGAACTGTTACTGAAGTTTGAAGTTTGAAAGTTACTGCATTTCTAAAAATACCAGGATTGCAGAAAAGACACAATTCTTCTGGGGTTTTTTTAATGTTTTAATTACTAATTAAACAAAAACTAAAATTTCTTTTAGCGGTTCCCAAAATGAGTATTTAGTATCTCTCATGAACTGCCTTTGATTTCTACACTCCATTGTATATGCATAAGCACACGTGAATAAACTTGGTATATAAGTTATTCTTCACTTTCCTCCCCAGCTAGTTAAATATCTTCTCCCAATTCCTGCCCCCAAATGCATAAAAATATGAAAAACAGATGTATTAAAATAACTATATTAAAAAGATGGCAGAAACTTTCTGAAATGCTGTCAACATAGTTTTGATTAAGGTTATTTCAGTTTCACAGCAGCTGACCTCAAAATAATAATAAAAATAGTTTTCAAGGTTCCAATTTCTATAGTATTACCCTGAAATTTTCATTTTATACACATATTTTACTAAACATTTCTTTACAATATTTTTCATTTGCTGGACATTGGGGGGAAATGTCTGTTTATTTACAGATTGTAATGCCTACGTCAGCTGAGGTCTCAGCCTTTTAAATAAGAAAACTTCTCATGTCTTATGAACTCACATACTAAGATTTAAGATAAAGGGGTTTATTGGACATGCTTTGCAAATTTCAAGCCCTGCCTTAAAGGTGGTCTGCAAAAATTGTATCTGGTTTTCTAAGGCTGTGAGCCTTTCGTGATGACACTGCTGGCATGTATGTGCTGTCTACCATTTGCAAAAAAATGGGATTTGAAGAGAAGACTGTTTGGGAGGGTGTTGTTTGGTTTTGTTTTTTTTTTCCTGTTAACTTGAAAAAACCTCAATAAATACCAACTCTTATTTTGTTTTGTTGAATCATTATTTTGAGAAAATAAAGATGTCATCTGTTAATACCTTTTTCCAGATATGATACCAAATGTTTTTCAAAAGTCCTCCTGGAGTTAAGTAACAAAAAATAAAGAGCCATGAAAACCCAGAACATTTTCATTAGTATGAGAGAAAATCCTTTCTGTTCTGGATAGCTCCAGTTTCACTGCTTTTGGTCTCAGGATGTCACTTCTGATGTACAATATGTTGTAATTGTTCTAATCTTTTCAGACAGACTTTACTGTCTGCTCATATTATAATAAAAGGGATATACCTCAGCTTCAACCTCATTAAACCCCGTGTACTGCTGAGAGAGGAAATTTTATTGTAGCTTGTGTTGTCTAGCAAAGAAAATCTTAAAGGAAGAGCTGAGGTTTTCCAGAAGTATCTAACCCATTTGATTCAATTACTTGAAAACTTGCTACTGAAACTGGCCACAAAATTTTCCAAAGTACAAAACTTTTGTTCTAGACATCTATAAGCTCCTAGAATCTTAAAATCCAAACAGGATCAACCAGGAAAAAAAGTAATTGCTGGACCAATGGAAGAGAACAGCATTTTAAAGGATTTGTGTTCAGCTTTAAATGAGAACATTAGTGAAGGGAACTCACATGGAAGAAAAATCTTGAGGGAGGAATGCATTCATCAGTGCCTAATAGCGTAAAGTTCCCACTGACATTTTTCCCATGGTTAGAATATTTCTAACATTTCTGTATTCCAGGAATTCTCTTCTTCATAGCAAGGCCAGAACTACTACTGTGTTCTTCTGTGGGGATGGATAAACTGACGGAGTTCTTCCCTTTTTGATTCAGCCATTTTCATAAAATTTCTGGCGACTTACCATCTATCTTTCCATAGTAATAGGATGGTCTGGATTTTTGGGGGTGGTACTTGAATGCAAAAAACTGTCCTTGTTATATGATACTACATATAAAAATCCACTGCAAACAAAGAAAAAACCTGGAATTTAGCAAAAATATTATTCTAGATATAACTTTATTAGGTGAGAAAATTTATTTATACTGTTCTAAGAATACATCCTCAGGTCTAGCTTTGTTTTAAGCATCAGCCTTAGTTATATTGCCTATATACTGGCAATTGTAATGACTCAAAATCTGTATAGCCTTTGCTTTCAGAGCTCAGCTGGTATTTCTGGTTTCATAGGGAGGGTGAGACACACAAAAAAAGAATAAACTAGTAAAATAACAATAAATAAAGAAAAAACAGTAAAATATTACCTATTATATCCAGTTTTCTATATTTTACTATGTTTCTGGTTTTTATGTGATTTTGAATATAAATACTCACATTGGAAATACTTTGGGTTTGGTAGAATCATTATATTGACAACCAGACATGGATTACATTGTGATTGATTACTTCCCTTTTTTCTCCAGTGACCTGCTATGCTTCTTTTGAGAAAAATAAAGACCACATCCCACCTTGGAAGTTGCAATTCAGCCAGGTAACCTGGCTCATGGAAAAGAATGAAAACAAAATGTGTTTGAAATTCATTTCCCAAGCAGCAAAGCTGCAAAGCCAAGGATTCAAAAGTTTCAGAAGGGAAGACTAAAGGTTGCCTGTAACTTTCTGCTGACCTTCTGAGCGTGTGCATTACAATTCAGACCTTCATTACATGATGGTATTTTCCCCCCAGTTATCTATCCTTCATTCAGTTCATGTACATAGAAGAATTTATTTTATTCAGTATGTGACCTTAGACGTCTTACTTAATTCATGCTATCCAAACCCTTCTTAGAACAGAGATTTCTCAATTTTCCTGATGGCTGTTCTGATGTGCAAAGTGTCAGAGTATTTGGATACTTCACAAATAGAATGGATTAATTTTCACAGCACCCAGAAGAGGTGATACATTATTAGCCCTTTGTAAGGACCTAGAGATGAAGATCAAAATGTAACTACCTAATTTTGTGTTCCAAGCCAAGATGCCTGCAGAATAATTGTTTAGGATTTTCTACGGTACTTTTTAGCAACCTGTGAACTGCAATTTTGAGATACTTTGGTGAGAGTGCTTCAGCCAGTCCCAATGAAATCAGCACTGAATGTCAGGCTCTCAGAAAGGCATCTATCTCAGTACCATCCTGCAAGGACTTTCCAGTGTTTACCCCCTCATCCCCACACTGCTCAGCCTGTGACCTGCTCTCCTGCCTGGCACAGAAGTGCAGACTTTTGTGGGAGAGAGCGAAGCCAGACTGAATTCCAGCCTCTGTGGTGCCACTTAATTCCACTGTACCTCCAAGGGCCTGTCTGCCTCCAAGGACTACTTCAAGAGGGGAACTTCCTTTGTGGTCTCAGCTTTTTTGAGGGACAGTGTGGGGAGAACTCTTTCAACATCCTAGGCTTCAGGCCAGGCCTGCCAACATGCCCCAGGTATGTCATCTTCTGGGGAGTGAATGCCACCTCCTGCAGGAAGCCTTCATGCCTGGCTAAAGCATAAAGCCACATCAGAACCTCGCAGGGTCCCTCGGTGAGAGCAGCTGGGCAACCTTCCATGGCTTTTTGTGAATGTGGCAGGTCTCTGGGAGATTAACCATTATTACTCTAGCCAGGACAGAGCACTTCTGATCTCCCCAGTGAGTGTAGAAAAAGAAGCCCTGATAACCATCTTTAAATATTAATTGATGCCTTTGCTGCTACTAGAAATGCACTTTCCTCTGTTACCTAAGAAAATAAAACAAACAAGCCACCATATCCTATCTCGAGCCTCCCTTTCCTCATAGTTCAGCCTTCAGCTCAAAACAAGGGCTTATTTTGTCCCATAAAACTGAATGAGTAGAAAAAGACCAGGCAAGCCACTCTTGATCAGGAAAACAACCAAATTAACTCCAGCACATCCCCACCTCCAGCATGCAGCAGCCTCGTACCCCAGGTCGTTGCATGCATACAAACTCTTGATTGTCATCATCATTCAGCTTACATGGCTCTGGTGTCAGAGGTGGCATGAGGAAGGTCTTGGGCCTAAATGTTCCTGTGATAAATACAAAAAAGTGTCTCAAGGTGATTCGTAGACCTTGTTATCAGAATGCAAGCAGTGAAATATAGAAGAAACCAGTTTAAACTTCATATAAAGAAATGGTATTTCCCTCTTGGGCGTAGTGAGCTTTAGCTTCCAAGACAGAACTAACTGTGACAATAATTTCAAGAAGAGCAAGGGAAGAGAAGTTTTGGGGTGGAAAATTAGAAAAGGCCAGACCTTTTGACCAAAGCCGAAGAAAAGGAGAAGCCCTGACCCTGTTGTCTGTGTCTGAAGAGCTCTGGAGCCACGACAGGTGTGTGTGGGAGTGCTCCCACCAGCTTGGGAAATGGCTCTGGGTGAGCAGGAGAAGCAACGAGATTCAGGTCTCCTGGACCTCAGCATAACACTGGTGCATATGACACCTTTTCACATTTTATTGTATTTCTTATCTTGTGAATGACTGAATTTTCAGCCATTACACTACTTAAGTTAACTTTGGGTGTCATGTCAATTTCTGAAAATGGTAAAATAACATCGGCTCCTATTACTCCTCTTAATATGGTTGAAGTGTTTGTCATAGATTTCACCATGCTCTTCTGTTATGTGTCCAGGATTCCTGGTTTTGCTAATTATGCATTATTTTTGTATTATGTCCTGAATATTTTTTCCCTGTATCTTGTTTCTTTCTTATGTGCTTCATGCAGACTCTCTCTCCCCCTCGCTCCCATGACTTTACTTTTCTCCAGGTATGTGGAGAGAACAGCAAAACCTTCTTAATGTTTTCAGTACCACTGTGGAAAAAGAGCAATTGCAAGGAAAGAACAGCTCAAGCTGTGCAGGCATGGACTGCAGAATACTGAGTGTTAATACAATCTCAGGAGACACCCAGTTATTAAATACTAACAAGTTTCTGTTGCTGACTGATTTTTTTCAGAACTTCACAGCATACACAGATTTTGGAAGATTTACTTAGGAATGAAGCCAGGATAACCCTCCAAACCACAGAGGTCCCCTAATTCCATTCAGTGGAATGATTGTTTTAATGTGCAATTGTTACAAGCACACCTCCTACTCCCACTCACAACCCTCCCAAGCCTGTCAACATTTAGGAGTCATTTGGATAATGCCCTCAACAACATATTTCACTTGTGATCAGCCCTGGAGTGCTCAAAACATGTCCTGTAATGCTACTTCAGCCTTATCATCATGACATTGGTGGGCTTTTAGCAAGCAAACCAATTAATCATCAGTATTTCTGCACTTTTTATTAAACAGTTAATAATTGCAGTTGTGTATGACACAGAAAGTGATGGAACCATTTCTTAGAGTGTTAAAAAATAATATCAAGTGAATTTTGAATATTTTCTGTGTACTCATGTTTCATTGGAAATTGGCAAGTTACAGAGACTTGGAAACAGTAAGTACCTTTTTGAGGAATAATTAAATGAAACAAAGAGCATCCCAAAAAGCTGCAGTCTAGATGTTAAGAGCTTCACAGTTATGCATAAATTTGTTCCATAAATGCTTGAGTATGCTCAGTGCCTTTTGAAGACTGCAGTGGTGAACCCAGATTAGAAGGCAGCTCAAAACAGGAGCAAAATAACGCTTTTTGTACCGAGTCTGGAAAACCAACACCCCTAAATACTTCAAGAAAGCAATCATCTTCCCATTTCGAGGGTACTGAACAAAGCACTCTCTTTGGGTTTGCTCTGCTTTGGTTTCATCTCTAGCTGATATTTCTAAGTATCAAATCATTGTCATCAAACCTATGCAGTGTCAATGAACTCAATGAAGTTGCCAGCCACATAACATTTTTAATCAGTAAAAAAATCCATGCCGAATGTTTCTATGCTTTATGAACAGAGAATAATAAGCTTTATAAATTTATTTGAAACTTCCCAGAGAACACTACTCTAGAGATATAATTATCTAATTAATTTTGCATAATTATTTAGTGCTTTTTGAATTATATATTCTAGATTTTTTTATAAACTTAATTAGTTCACATAATCTTCCCTTACATTTTTTTAATTGCAATTAAATTGCATGGAAATTTAACATAGACATTGGTATGCTAATTCCTGTAAATTCCATATTAATTTGAGGGGGGAAAAATGTTTTTTAACCTATAGTTAAGTCTACAAAAGCATGATCTTAAATGTCTGGTTTCAGGCACATTCTTATGGAGGAATCATACATTTCTAACTTATCACAGTCAGTCTGGGCATTGTTGCTCTAGTAATCCATTTCCTTTGACCTTTCCACTTCTACACTAACCCTGAATACACATATATGCCTCATGGAAGGGCTTGTTTATTTGTCTTAACCTGATGGAATATTTGTAAATATGTATATTTTAAAAAAAAAAAGTGTCTGCAGTGTCATGGCAGAACACAAACGTGACAAATTGGAAATGGTGCTGTATTTGTAGGCACAATGGAGCAGCTCCAGCTCCAGGTGCCAACCAGCAGGACTTCAAGCACTTTCTCTCATTACCTGTTCCAGTGCTGAGCCCTGGAGTGAGAGTGCAGTCGGGGATGGAAGAAGAGGAGGATGCAGAGGAGAAGGAGTGTGTGTTCACAGTGTCAGTGAGAAGTAGGTTTTTCCCATGAAAGTCAGCATTGTGGCTGCTTTTTATGGCCACGTGGCAAGCCAAGACTTCAGTCTTCACCATGGGTCCAGTACTACCAAAAAGCAGAGCTTGAGTCGTGGACTTAAATTTTGAGTAAACGATTTTTATGAACTACTTCAAATCATTTTAAAGCACTTTCTGGGGTTCAAGAATGTGCCAAGCTATTTCTCCATACACAACCAAAGCATTTTTTTTTGTTCTCTTGGTGAAGGTTTGTATGAAGACATATGCTATCTGGCCCTAAAATTTTTCTCTCACAGACTGCCTAAAATCAAAAAAGGGGTGTAGGAAGAAGGCAGGATGGCTAAAGAGGAATTAAATAGATACCCTGAAGTAATATGAGAAGGTTTTGTTGCAAGACATATTTGCACAACTTCAAGCTATAGTAATCTTTCTCAAAAGAGAAAAAAAACCACAACAAAATAGATATACTGGATTGCTGACTGCTAGTGGTCATTGGTTGCTGTTTCATTAGTTGCATACTATGTCTCTTCTGACATTTAGTGCAGAGTAGAAAACATTTTCAGATGCTCTGAAATATTAATGTGGAATATATCAAGAATCATCTGCAAAATCTCAGGGTTGCATTTTGATACTGTGAAAGAGGTGAGCGCAGATGAGCACCGCTGAACTGTGTAAATTCACAGCTACAAGGTGTTTCTATAGAATGAAAGAAGTCAATTTAGATTAGATATTAGGAATAAATTCTGTACTGTGAGGATGGTGAGACACAGGATCAGGCTGTCCAGAGAAGCTGTGGATGTCCCATCCCTGGATGTGTTCAAGGCCAGGTTGGATGAGGCTTTGAACAACCTGGTCTAGGGGAAGGTGTCCCTGCCCAGGGCAGGGGGATTGAAACTAGATGATCTCTAAGGTCACTTCCAACCCAAACTGTTCTATGATTCTATGATTTAACTACTTTTCTACAGTCATTGTGTTACAACTGCAACATGGAGTCAGAAAGAGTCCAACAACAGTCTGAAAACCTCTTAGGATTTTCTAAGGGAGAATTACGTTTATCTGTAGCTAATGTAGCACTGGATGACTTTTTCCAAATGAGCTATTTATTAACTAGAATATATGTTTTGAATAACCTCAAACCACTTATAATTGCAGACTGAATTCAGAGAGGAGTTGTTAATGAAAAATATTACTTATACAGTTATTGCACACTAAAAAAAGTTATTAGTACCTTATTTTCTATTTATATTAGGATAATCTGATCAAAACAGTGAAAGAGAAATCATCAGTTAGAATCACAAAATACTGGAAGAGGTTGAATCCTTTGATACAGCAGTTAGGCCTTTACCCAAGGAATGGAGAACATATATTTCCTTTTCTTCTTTAGAGATCTAACTCCACCTCTCCCTCTTTCTAAGCATCTCCCTCCCCTATTCATAGCCTGCCGCTAACTATACTATACTAATCACAGAAATGAAGTCACCAAAACATGACCACACACAGGAAGGGACAACAGCCACCCTATGAAGTCAGTCTTTGTCTCAATGACAATATTGATATTTGATACTTCCTGCAGAGTAGGGCAGCAACATGGTGGGAAATTGGGAACCTTTTAAAAACAGCAAAGGAGCCAGCCATAGAGCTCTAACCAAGTCAGATGACCTAATTTCAGTTTACAGAGCTCAGTGTCACACTCATATTTTTATTACATCACAATTGAGGCTGAGGCCTGATATTCAAATGAAACATTTTGTTGATAGTTGAAAACATATAATTTAATTTTTTGGATGTTAAAGAAGGAAAGATCATAAATTTTTATCTTTTTTTTCCCCACTGATTGCTTGATTTTATGAGATCTACCAAGAAATAATTATGTTCACTGTGAACATTCATATCATTGATGTCTTCCTCAACATACAAGAGCAGGAGAGGCAATCATAGAGTGAACTGCTTTCGGGAATAAGCAATTGCCTTCAGTTCAAGAACTGAAAAACAGTCACAAGGAACACTGAAATTGCAGCTTATATGATCTGAAGAAGTTGAGGGGAAAAAGTGATGCATGCTGTAACTTCTGGCCTGAGTCTCCAGTGCTCTAATCCATATACTACTCACCAGAGTGCTTATTCCTTTGTTAGTGAAATAGCTGCAAAAGGATTTTGTCAACCAGATTAACAACATCACAAATTAGCAGCATTTGTATTACATTTGTATTTTCACAGCTCCTGTCAGAGCAAGATCATCTTATCATGCTAACTGTACAAACAAACATTTCTGATCTCTAGAGCTAACTGGCTGAATTCAGACACAGTGAACAACTAAAATAAATGGAGAGAGTGGAGAAGAGGACAGAAGGGAAAAAATGATAAGAACACTTAGTTGAATAGACCATGCACATGCATAATTGAGGCTCTATTTATAAACTAGAACTAAGCATGAGATATTAATGAGGTTAGTAATCCCTGCTGGCCAGCTGCAGAGCTGTTAAAGGAAGGACAATTTGTCTTTAAGGAGACTGTTCCTGCACCCCACTGAGTTGCTGAGTGGTATTTTATAAATGCCATAGGGTTTATGGAGTTTCTTAATTCTATCGGCCTTACCTTCTCGAGTCAGCTATGCAAGGATAAAAGTTGTACCTCCTTTGGCTATATATACTCTTTAATCTTCTTTAATACTTACAGAAAATAGGGAAGTCCTTTCTCACCCCACACTCTACATGGAGACCATCTGACATATAGGGATAGAAAGCAAACTCACAACACAAATAAATAAAAGGTTTTTTTTTTTTACTGACAGGACTTTTCATAATTTCTATTTTAGTAGTAATAAAAGCTGTTATAATATGCAGATCTGTTACATAGAACTGTAGAATGATTTGAGTTGGAAGGAACCTTAAGGATCATCCACTTCCAACATCCCTGCCATGGGCAGGGACACGTTCCTCTAGACCAGGTTGCTCAGAGCTCCATCCAACCTGGCCTTGAACACCTCCAGGAATGGGGCATCCCCAGCCTCACCACCCTCACAGTAAAAATTTTTTTCCAAATATCTAATCTAAACCTACTTTCTTTTAGTTTGCATGCATTCCCCCTTGTCCTATCATCGCATGCTCTTGCAAAAAGTCTCTCTCCAGCTTTCTTGCAGGCTCCCCTCAGGCAGTGGAAGGGCTCAATTAGGTCGCTCCTCTCTCCTCCACTTTCTTAAATGCACCTCTCTTTCAACTTCAAGCTTTTGGGCAATCTTAAAAAATTTTCCATCTTTGTTTTTGCACTGGCCCAGGTCCCTTGGGACTAGAATGGGAATAGCCAAAATTCTATGAGAAAGCCTTTTCTCGGGCTATTTAGAGCTTATCCAGAAGCAGCAAGAACTTTGAAAAAAATCATAAAAACTGGTTCTCACAAGAGTGTCTAACCCAATTTAGCAGATAAAACGGATTATAATAGCTCCATAAACTATCCAGACTTTTGGCTGGTTCTCAGTCCTGAACTTTTTCAACGGTTTATGGTTTATTGACCACCATCTGTATTTAGCATCAATGTTATGATATCAAAATTTGTTTCTTTATTTGGTTACCAGCATGGAAGTAAATTTTACCTTTCTCTTTGAACACAGTGAATTTTACAGTCAATGAAGAGAGGCAGGTGCTTAACTTGCATGCTTTACATCTCCTTCTAGAGCCATCAGAGATAACACATTGGACTCAGCCTTCTGATTTAGGCACCTGCTACATGCCTTAGGTTTAGAGTATTGAATATTCTCTTTAGCTTCAAAGGAAAAAAAATCTTGTCCCGAAACAGCAGATTTCACTGTGGAAAGTCTTAATATTGTGGCTGCACTCAACAGTAAAACTTGTTTTTCAAGTCATAAGCAAAGTTACTTATGAAAAAAAGATAGTTTTCAAGCTTCCATGTAGTGGCTTTTTAGACAGATGGCTCAGAGGCCGTCCATAAGGTGAGAAGAATGCTCATTTTCATATTTCATGCCTTGCTTGGAAGCTAAAAGGGAATTGGTACTGGAGACAATCCAGTGCTTTAGCTTCTAGGTTTTCCCTGAGAAGAAATGTGTCAGATGTAACAAGAACAGATCCAGCAGGGTTATAAGATACCTACAGTCCCTGAGGTGAAATGTTGGTCTCAGTAAATTTAGTGGCAGATCTCCCATTGACTTTAGCTGGAGTTGGGTTTTTCTCAGAAAAGTTTGTCAAGAAAGGTCTTTTTCCCTTAGGTTCTTTAAAAATTAATTTTACGGAAATTTGAAGCAGTGATGTGATTCCAAGGAGCATCCAAACCTGTCCTCTGACCAGACAACCAGCTCTAATTCTCTGAATCCCATATAAAAATGAGCTTTTACTCCTAAGTTTTGAGCAGAGGCATTGTTGCCTACTCTGTAGTGTTGTGGTACTATTAACTGGACTAACTTGGTATGAAAGACCTTAACAAAGGTTGATTTAGCATATTGAGAAGTCTGCATTTTAGTCATACCAATCATTGTAGTCATGCCCATCACCTTTAATTATAAATCAACAAGGGATTAAGGAGGTGAAATGAATGGACTATTAACCTTATGGGAGCAGTCTCTAGTTCTACAACAAAATTATAGAATGAAAAACAGCAGTGAAGCTGATGAATTTGGGGGCTTTTAGGATGAATGACAAGATCCTTGCTGGAGTATAGTGCATTCTTTCCTACATACAAAACTCAGGCTGAAACATAATCTCCTTTTAGGCTACAACTCAAATCTTACGTATTTGCAGCAACATTACATACCAACTATCTCAGCGAGACAAACACAAGGAGGTTATCACTGGGTTTTTTAACAGCAGGTTTGGAGACCTGTTTTCTTCACGTATCACTTGTGTGGATAATGTTTATTTTGTGTCTGTGGCATAATAAAATGGTTTGCTAAGTTAATGCAAAGTCCTTAAACTGTCTCTTTGCATAGATGAATATCTTGAGCAAAAAATAACTATATTCTATGATGATCAAGGGAGCTTGGCAGTGAAAGAAGGAGTAAATAGGCTAGACAAGGTTAAGCCCGCATTTGCAAACATCTTGCATTGCTAAAAAGAGACTAAACTGGAGACTAGATTCAATGGCAGATTCAATGGAAATCCATTGAGAAATAGTGACAAATTCCAATTGGCATTTTCTTTCCCTCCTTCTGAGTAATTAGAATTGTCCTGAAGAAATAGACAGCTACTTCAGGACACAGGCAGGAGTTTCCAAAGGGTGGGTGGGATTTGGGTGCAGTGAGAGCAATGGCAAGGAGCCACTGGCCATTTGGTGGTGAGGAGGGAATGTAAGGCCAGTATGGGTGATGTCAATGTGAAAAGTTGGCACAAAAACAACAGGGTCATGGAAAGCTTTGGTTGCTTGTGCATATCCAATGCCTCATTCAGGAGGTGACCTAATAGTGTTTGCTCTTATGCTGACCCAAGAGAAATCCTTGTCTGAATGATACAAATATCTGCTCTGCTCTGTTTACAGTACTTTCAGTCAAAAATAGCCGGGCCAGGAGGGAGTCATTTAAGGAAAGCAGTTTGCTTATGCAAATGTGTTTTCCCGTTTGTATATAATTTGTATACACACTCACATATGCAAAGCCACGTCTCACAGACAAGTTTTTTCCTAAAGCTGCTCAGTAGAGAAACTACTCATAATACTTTCTCCCAGCTTTGCTTACTAGCAGTGTTTGGAACAAAGATCCCAGTTCAAAGTCCATTGGAGTCTATGGAAAGATGCCCATTGACTTCACCGAGATTTGGATCAGGTCCCAAGTCTTTCCCTATTTAGAAGTTGGAAAATAAGCAGCAATTTCTCAGCTGTATATGCTGGACTAACTGAGCCTGAAACTGAGTGCACAGAAAAGCTTCACATACCCAAGGCTGTACCTTGCAAATGAGTCTTTTGTTTCTGTCTGTTCACGCATCATTGGGTTCTTCAAAGTCAGACAAACAAATAATGCTCCTAGTCATCGGGTTTTCTGTCGTTACAGGGTTTGGCAGCTCTCAGAGTTGTCATCTGCAAGATGGAACCATCCCTGTGGACATGCCACAAGATACAAATTTGGTCTTCTGCAACAATGAAAAGTAGGGGTTTATTTTAAATTTTAGGAAAAAGAAATATGTTTTGAAGAAAACTTTTTCAGATCCTCGTCTGCAAAATAGATATTCTTCATGTATCCAATAGGCTTGAATAAAAAGAAGCATCCATGGCTTAGTCTTGGCATTTCCAGATAAATTTCTTCCTACTGTACAGTTTTATCAAAGAGGCTTTTCAAAAGATTTTAATTTAATGACCAGTGGAAGCTTTTGCATGATGAGGGATGCATTGACCGTGCCGTTTCTGATCCACTTCTTGAAAATTAACTGACTACCCTCATGCTTTCTTTTTTTTCCCCAGGCTTAATTTCCTTTTTTTGCTGTAATAGTAATCCAGAACATTAATTTTTGTTTTGTTTTTAATTGAGACATTACAATTATTATCCCACCCCTGACAGAGGGGATGGAACTAGATGATCTTTAAGGCCACTTCCAATCAAACACACTCTATGAACAGACGTGAATAAGAATAATAGGCTATATCCTATCTTTCATATATGAGGAGGTTTGCATTATTTTAAGGCTTTTTAGAATCACTGAGAGTTTTTCTGTTGATTCCAACGTGAATTTCATTGACCTGAGGTCCAGGAGAAGGCCTGACGGGGGACAAAGGTAGCTTTAAGCTAGATGTCAGCACTCTCTTACTTCTGCACCAGAGGAATCCATTCCAAGTCTACTGTTTTATGCAGTGATACATTACTAAAGTGACATAATTATGGGGGTGGCATAAGAGTTATGATATCCTTAATTATTCATTTATTTAAGTGTTTAGGGATTGCTCTTAATGTGACAGATGTACACACTTGTCAAGGCACCAGCTGAAGGGTCTTTTTCTTTTTTTAATAAGGTTATTTACTTCTGGAAAAAAAACGTAGACATAGACTGTTGTCTATTTTTTTCAGTTTCAATTTCATTCAGACTCATAAGAGAGTTTGTTTAATTTTCTTATCTTCATTATATTTTGATGACAACTTAATTATTTTAGAAAAATTAATGATTCCTCCACTTCCCTGTGTTAAACATGAGATGAGCATTATGCACTAATTATAAGGAATGAACTACAACTGACGTCAACAGAATTTGTGTGACTGCACATATCATAAAATCTTTCAGAATATTATACAACAGCTGGAAGACAGTCTAAGAAATAACTTTTTGAATGCCATGTTAAAGGACATGCTGACTCACACATCCCTTTAATTCAAGAATCTCTGCACAAATAATGTTCGTGTCTACCGACTTTTGCGTAGCCTGGAAAATGTAAATGAACTGATTTCCATGTTAGTTCTGGACAAATGTAGTGATTCTCATTCAAATGCATCAGTTGTACTCTCATTAGGAATTGGCTTAAACTACAGTGAAGTCTGGCTTAGGCAGAGTCTGAAGAGCTCCGGGTAGCAGTCACACCTATGGGCACTGTGTGTGTACAGCCAGTGAGAGGCTGGGAAGGGAACTCATCACCAGCTCCAGGATTTGGACAAACAGTTGAAGTTCAACATCCTTCTTGTCGTGCTCAAGAGCTCATTTTAATGATCCGTGATCAAAAAGGAACACCCCAGCTCTTGATCTTTGGCCACATTTATCCTCCTTTCTGGGTGTAAGGGATTTCCTATTTTTACAACACTACAACATGAGCAGGGATGAGCTTTGCCTTACCAGAGATTCTGCAGACAAGAATGGCAGGCCTGGAAACAGTGTTCTCTGAAGTAAACAGTGGCCACCTTTGCAGGATAAGGAATTTTTTAAGGGGGATGAGAGTGCAACACAATTTCTCCGTCCATGCATCTGATCTAATAATCTCATAAGCACAGACTGGGAGAGTTCATTGCAGACTCCAGTCCTAGTACAGATATTAATGTCTGCAGACATTTGAGGTCAGACCTCTCCAAAGCCCCCATCTGTAAGCTAAAACAAGGATCACCACTAGCATCTGTTCAAAGCATAGATGGTAACTACCTAGAAATATAACCAGTCTTCCTTGTGCAAAGTCTTTATTGTCACTAGCACGCTGGCATTCAGGATTCTGTGGAATAGTTTGCTGGGAAGAAAGTGGCAGAACCAAGTGAATGTCTGCTGAGGATCAGCTTCTGCGAGACTCATTCCAGAAAATGGAACATAAATTTTCCATTAGCCAAACACCATTTGTACAAATCATTGGCGTCATTGAAAAGATTATATTGGAGGCTTATTTTACCAGGTGCTTATTCATTGTACTTAAGGTAACATCAAGGACCTTTATTTTGTCAGGTTTTTAGGGGGCGAGTTTTCTTTTTTTGCTGTTGCTGACTATTTTTCATTTGTGCCTGAAGAGAATTTACTTTGGTAGACTTTAAAATTGCCTATGAATTTGATATGACAATTCACTCTATAAAAACCGATACTTTATTCCACAACAACTTGGGTTTTATATGTGGTATATATTTTTTTCTTTTATTAAATGGTCAGTGAAGACTACATTAACACTCTGCAAAACTGTTAAATATTAAATACCAGAAATTGCTGATTCATTCACGCTGCTGGTACGATGATTCCTGACTGCAGGTGTGCAGACCGAGTTGTGCAACCGAGAGTCTAGAGCTGTATGCTTGATGTTGCATGTTCATGTCATAGGTCGAGTGAGGGGAAAAAGAAACCATCTCACTGAACACAGAGCCAGCCTTCAGGGGCTGAGAGGTCTCACTGGAGCCCCTAGTCATGGGCGACTCCTAGGAAACAGAAAATGCGAATGGAAAAATCGTAATCCTTCTTGGAGAGTAGCAATCCCCTTGAATATATGTCTTGAGAGAGTAGAGTGTCAAAGCAGTAGTTTTTTCCTGAGTTTATAGGTTATTCCTGTTCTCTGCATTTACCTGCCAATAATACAGAGCAAATGCTGAGACAATAGTCTTCTTTTAATATTTTCTCTGATCCTTTGATAAGCTTCAAGCCCACAACGGAAAGGGAGGGAAAATGGTATTTATCTTTGCTTTTCTCTGTGAAAATAAAGAAGTTTCCTGGTAAGGAAAGAGATAAAATCACTTGGCACAAGGACTTCTAATTCACACTGGACAAATTCAGGACGGTGTTATACATATCAACAAGTAATGACTGAGGAATTTCCTTATCATCTGATGATATTTTCCCAGACTTCTAGTAACAAAATAATAGTTAAAGATTCACTTAATGGGATGCAAAGTTTGCCAGGACTCCAGAATGGTAACATAACATAAAAGTTTAAGTGCTGATATAAATATATTTTACCTATATAATTTAATGTAAAATATCTTATATATCTATATCTTATCAACCTTTCTCTTTTAATACATACACACTCCTGGCAGGCAGGGCAAGATCACACACATCACCCCTGTGGTTACAGAGCTGTTTCTGTACAATTTGTAGGTCAAATTACTTTGCCTCAAAACACTTTTATCTGAGTGTATTCAAGATAGTAAGGACAAGGTTTGGGAGCAGAAGTAGGTGTTGTCAATGAGAAAAGTTAATCCCAGTGGGAAAACAGACAAATCTGGGGAAAAGGTTCTTGTTAACAAAAAAGGCAAGACAATATAAAATTACTAAACTGTAGCAAAACAAGTGCAATAAAAGAGTGCTTAATTTAATCTTACTATAATTATGCTTTTTTTTTCCTCTCTTGATAACTTTGATGAAGCCACCTGGAGCACCAAAGTTTGTCATTTTCCCCAGGTATATAATTTGAGAAAATGGAAGTATATAATAGTTCCTAATTACCTGCTTTCTGTGTCTTGGAGCAGATTCAGCTGGAGCAGCTTGCACCACTCCTCCTGGAAGCTCACAGCTTTGCAGGGAGGACATTTCCCTAAAAGATGGGTGCAGAACTGCTGAGATGAAAACATGCTTGGATTTCTTTCTCGCTCTTAGGGCTGTGTGTCGTGTAGTACAAAGCTGTAAAAATAGGGAAGGTTCCTATGTTTTGAGAAGAACAAAAGTTTCAGGAAGGAAGGAAAAGAAAGGAAGAGCGACCTACACATGCTGCTTCAAAGAACAGTTATAGACTACAGAGCTTGAGAATACGGAGTGCCTCTGTACAGCCCTGTGAAATGTGCTGCAAGGTGGGTTGTGTTTCACAGGTAACTTCAGACCTTACTTTTGGTCTGCTCGAGGAGTCTCCATGGTGAGTGTGACAAGGGCTGGGTATCCATCCTTCAGTGCAGCATGGTGAGTGCAGTGGACTCTGTTCTGGGATCAGGCTTTAGCAGCTCAAAATTAAAGCATCTAACTCCTGAGTTCCTAAATCTTTAGGTGTATCCCTAAAGCTTTCTGAATATTTTCTTATCCTAGAAGGTATGAAGAAATAAGACCAGCCAACAGTCTAGGTAGGGAAAGGGTTATCTGAGACCGAAGCAAGAATTAAATCGCCTTTTAAGGTTGTAATAATTTGCTGTGTGGTGAAAATGAACTTTATCAAAGAACATTCAGGAATTCCCAGTGTCTGATAGGCTCTAGTTTCTGCTCGCTACTGAAACCTACCCAGTGTGCTAACCATATCACTTCAATCCAATTTCTGCTATATTTGACTCTTAAATATTTTCCTCTATGATGTTTCATGTGTGAATAGCAACTTACAAGTATTTTGTTGTGAGAAAGATTACCATCTAGCCAGCACTGACAGTCAGTCTCTATTTATCCTTCCAGCAACATACAATCTTTAAAAACTCCCATAGCTACCTGATATTTATAGGCACATCTGTTATCCAAACCATAATTTTACTTGTGGGAAGGCACACAAATACCCTACATTGAAGAATGCCTGGTTTTGGTTTTTTTCTGCTTCGGAATTTCTCTTAATTTATTAATCTTAAAAGGGATTCACTTCACCTGAGAGGAAAATGTTTGAGTGAAACTTTTTGAGTCACTTTTTCCCAGCAATTTATAGAAACAGACAGTAGGGAAAAAGCAGCTCACCCCAACAGTCTGGGATGTCTATTTCTCCTCAGGAGGTGCCTTCGAGCCACCACTGAGATGGAGGGCTCTTTGATGTCCTGCCCACTTTTTAAATGGTTGTTACTAAGTGAGGTGAACTCTAACTGCTAATTTACAAAAATGCTTCATACATTATAGGTAGGATTCTGACCAATATCAAAATTACATTTAGGTTCTGATTGCAAGAGTTTAGCCTACTTCTTTATTTTAATATAAAATCTTGGCTTTCAATTTTTGTAAACAAAAATATTTTAATAGAAGGAAAAAAGAGTTAATGGAGTGACTTTAATTTAATTGCACAAACTTACAAAAAGAATATCAAGTTAATTCCATTTTTATCCGTGTTTTGGTTCTGGCTTTAATTGTGCTCAGTTTCCATTCACAGTCCTGTCAGAGTAGTGTCCTCTATCTTTCTATTTTTAAATGTGAAAATGTGTATGCCAATCTCGAAATATTTTGGATAACAAAGGAATTTTTGTCAGTATGGGAATATTACCCCAAATATGGGACACAGCAAGGACCACACATGCAAATAAAAGAGGCAGAATTTCATTCCAGACAATGGGGAAAAAAAAAAAATTAAAAAAATCTTGTCTTAAGCATATCTGGCCCTCTATTTGATCAAACCTTGTTAAGAAAAAAGTGAGATTTCCTAGCAGTGGCAAGAGGACTGGACTGTCTCTAGACGCAGATCTTAGCACTGACCTTCTGGGACCTCACTTAGTGTTGGAGGACAGAGGATGTTTTATTTTCCCATTCTGGTGCATATAGGGGAGCAAACTTCCTATCTGCAAAAGACAAAGAAGGGGATGAATTCCAGTCACAATGTACAACAATGGCATTAATACCAATTGCTCTGTTGCCCAGGCACCAAACCACAGCTGTACTGCTACTTATTCCCTATGTAGGGAAGGAAGGAAGAGCTTGAAGCCTCCTGGGAAGTTCCTGGACATTCTGATGACATGGGAAAACTGGCTGAATTTAAACCCTGAAAAATTCGTCCTCTTTTAAAATTATTTTAAAATTTTAATTCAATTAAAATTTTTGCCTCTATTTTGTGAGCACAAAGATTGTAGGCATCTTGTGTGGCTACATTTCCCTTGGGTTATATTTTTCAGTATACAGGGCTGTGTGCCCTGGAACTCACAAAATCTTTGATGAGACAAGATCAGATCTTTGCTTTAGGTAAGGACTACTACAGAAAATTTCCATTATTTTTCAAAGTGTTGTTGGTAAACACTACTGGAGAAGCAAGGTATCCGGTTCTGATTTTGCTTTTACAATTCCACCAGTGCTTCATAGTAAATCTATCCATGTTTAAACCCCTGAACACCACCAACCTTCTACAGAAAACAGATGACTCAACATCTTCTCTTACCAAGACTGCATTAACTAAACAGACTACGATGGACCTTTCCAAACATCAGGAAAAATAAGCAAAATAAATACTCAAAACATTGGCTGAATTTGGCTCTGAATTACCCTGATGTAAACCAAAGAGCTTTCTTGCACTTAGAGTGGATAAACTTCATTTTGGTGCTATATTTTGAGATACATCACCAAAATTTTTTTGAAGGAGGTTTATAAGGAGATCACAGAATTTGCCATATTGATGCAAAGGCAGAAAGTCAGAGTTCTGGGACACACAGCAGAAAGAAAAAGGTCCTAAGGCTCTTGGCTTTGGCCAGCTGTCCACACTGTCAACAGAACTGTGGACAATATAGGATGTATGAATATATTTCTTTCTCTTAACATTCTTTGTAACTCTCTTTGAGGGGAACACAAAAACAGAACAGGAGCAAAGTTTCTACTGTCTTTCATCTTTCCACTCCTGAGAAACTGGGCAAGCTTTCAGCCTGCAGCTGCCTATTACTAACTTTAACTTGTTTAGTTACTTTCTTGTACCCATTTAACCAATCCATCATGTCAAATGCTCCACGCTGACTCCAGAGCTGGCACATCTGAAAATATTTACTTCCCCTATATTTTTAGTTATTTTTTTTTTGTCTCATCTATTATTTTCAGAAATAATACACAGGAGATGGGTCAGTCTCCCCATCAAAATATAAGATTGATATGAGAATATTCTTAAAACATAGCTGGTAATTTAGGAAGCAGATAACTGCTATGCTGATGTTTTTTCCTGAATATTTGTTACTTGCTTGGAAGTGAGAACTGCCCTGAACTGCATCATCTGTTTATTAAAGTGAGTTCCTTCAGAGAGCTGAACAACAAGATCCTACACTAACTCATGAGACCCTGCCAGCATGGTTTCCTTTCTTGCCTGAGATCTTACTGATTCCCTAGGCTAAGTGGCTCAGAATGTCTTCAAGATTCCTTTGTCCTATGCATTAAAGTCTATCTATTAAAAATTTTTATACTAATATCTTTTATATACTCATACTTTCTTTTGTTTGAACTTCAATTTGATGCCTTTAATTTTTTTTTTTTTTTAAGAAAAAAGAAGGATTTTGCTTTCAGAAAGTCTAGAATGTTGGTTGTATGACAAAAATCCTATCGCAGTTTTTTTTGCTAAAAAAGGAAGCTCTGTATGATGTACATTAGAAGTGGCCCAGAACTACATGATGATATTGCAAAGCAACACAATTTGTTTTCTGTTTTCTGTGAACCTTCAGTTTTGGAGCTTGTAGGAAAATTTTGGATGAGATATCATAGTAATGATATATTAAATGATTGATCCCTTTTTTTGGTTTTGGTTTTTGTTTTTTTTAAAGACCTTATTTTAATTCCCTCATGCAGATCTAGAATACCTACTCTAATATATGAAAAAAAGTCTTTTTTTTCCTGGACCTGTAACTTAGACCAGCCCTTAGAAATAACTTATCTGAATCAAGTTGTGTCCCTCCTCCATCTTCTAATCTATAATATCTGAATTTATACATGAACAAGCAGAAGGAACAGGTTGCAGCTGAGGGAAAAAGATTGACTTGCTTATCTCTAAGAACCATACCTGAGCCAGGCAATACCTGCCAAGGTCTCAATCTTCAGACAAGCTGATCAGGAAATTACGAACAGATTACAATAGAAATAGAGTAGATACAGTCATGGTAGCTCAATGACATTTTGAAAAATTCTTTTGCTGGCTAAACTGACATTTCTTCCTTTGAATTCCTTCTACCTCACTTCACTTAAAAAAAAACCTTAATGGAAAAGACAATAGAAATTACAGACTTCACTCTACTAAAAAGTAATTTTTTCACAGAGAAAAAAAAAAACCTATCAGGAAGAAAGAAAACCTTTTAAAAAATGCCCTTTATGGTAACCTTAATCGTAAAATAAACCATATATCAAGAATGAGAGAATGAATTTTCATTCACTCAAATAAATAAATAAATAAATGCATATCCAGAAATGTCTTTCCAGATTGGAAAAAGGCAGATTGAAAAAGTAATCCTGTCACATTCAACTCATGTAGCAGAAAGTGAGAAAAAGGATGCCTCCTGACATATTTATGGTCTAAAAGCACTGAGAACTTCCACACTTTTCAAGGCCAATCATGTTCAGAAGGGACTCAGCCTTGGAGCAGGGTATATATATTTATAGTTATTCCATAATTCTTCCAGTACTAAGTGAAACACTAGATTTTTTTTTTTAATTTTTATTTTTTTTTAGCAAAGCAAAGCAAGAACTGATGCACTTAGGGATGGCAGCAGTCATATAGAGACACAAAGCCCCAAAGACAGTGGAAACAAGATCTCTGGTTTTCCAGGCAGCACACTCAAGCTCTGGGCACAGGGCTTTGCAGGTGTGACTCCAGGAGAGGCTGTGGTACCACCTCAGACTTACTCCAACACAGTTAAAAGCAGGACCGTGCTCTACTTTGGTCTGTGAGGAATGCGATACAATGGTTTCGTGGAATCATAGAAACCACAGAAATGCTTGGATTGGAAGGGACCTTGAAGATCACCAGGTCCACTGCCTGTCATGGACAGGAATGGCAGCCACTATCCCAGGTTGCTCAGGGCTCCATCCAGCCTGGCCTTGAACTCTTCCAGAGACAGGGCATCCACAGCTTCTCTGGGCAAGGGAGAAGTCGTAACTCACCCCACAGCAGTGTGTTGGTATGGATGGAAGTGATTTTCAGAAGTGCTTATATTGCTGCTCTGACCTGGCTGGGCATAAAGCTTAGTCCAGGCTGGGACCATTTGAGGAGGGTTTACTCCAGCAGGTCGTGTACGTGGCTGGCCCATTCCGGCCCAAGCCTGGCCAGGCCTTGTCTGCAGTGCATTCACAGACAATTTCAGCTCACAGTTCCAGCTCAGGGCCTCTCAGCAGGGCAGACACCATTTTATTTTAATTTTCCTGCTCCAGGTCAGAGGAACGAGGACCCAGACTTGATGATTCTTGCTGAAAAGTGAGGGAAGGAAGAATGATGAAATCAAAGCCAGAGGTCAGGAGCAAACTCAAGATCAGCCACAAAGAGTTGCCTGCCAGGAAGAGAAGGTGGGAGCATTGGCTCCTGGTGGAAGAAGGGCTTACCAGCACCCCTGCTCCTGACTTGTACCCAGCACTGTCCTGTCAGTGCAGCAGTGGCTCCAGCTTCTCAGGGCTCAAAGGCAAAACAAACATGTTGTGGTCCCACAGTGGCCTTGGAGGACCGTGGCTCCACCTGTGCCATTCTGCAATGAACTGGTCTTGGTGTCCTGATGGATCCCATCCTTCAGCTGAGTGTCTCTGCAGGCTCAGGCCCTCCCGTGCTCAGCCTCTATCCCTTCACCAGCAAAAACAACTCTTCTGGGCTGCACGTGGGGAGAGAGGAGGGAGGGTGTGTTTGTCACATTCAAAAATAGTTCTTCAGAAAGATAAGCTAACCCTAATGACTTTCAAAAATTAGTACTGCGTATCGCCCATAGAAAATATGAACTTTCTATAGGCATTCCAAAGTGCCACTTACAACTATAATTCAACTAGCAATTCAATTTTCCAAGGTCTAAATTCAGGATATGATGTGTGAAAAAGGCCCAATTCAAAAGACATATGAATTAAATGGAAATGCAAGCCTGTGTGAATCATTCTGTCAGCATCATCAGCTTCACAAATGCAGGTTCAAAACACCCAAGGTCAATATTTCTCAGTTATTAAAGTGAAAGGAAACTGCATTCATGAAAATCAGCAATAACTTCAGAACTATAATGAGGGATCTTGTGAGAAGTAAAACAGCTTCTTTCTTTCTTTTCTCAAGGCATGAAAGGTAACTATAACTGCAAAGGCCTCACTGTGAAAACAGTCAATGGCTTGGGTTTTATCTGAATTTGGATTCTCCCACACAAAAAGAAAAGAGCTAGGAAAAAGGAAGAAGAAAGCTTTTCTATTCCTCTTCCTTTATCCCATTTATGTTCTCTAAGTTCCGCAAATCTTCCTGCATGGGAAGTTACTTTCTCTGACTCTTTTCCACATTTTCCAGTCAGGCAGCAGTACTCCCTGTAGCTTCATTCCAGGATGTGCTGGAATTATGGAATTTTAGGATAAACTTATAAATTTGTTATAAATTAATCTCTGCTCAATATTTACTATTTTTCCATAGCACTTGCTTTTAAAATTATGGAGACATCCAGATGTGAATTTGGAAATTATATTCAAAACAAAGATTAGCTTGGTCTTGAGCTACTAAATTTGCAGTGACTGCCTTTCTTTTGATTCAATGAATGGTGCAACTCCAGTTCATAACAGCTTTTCCATCTTATCATTTCTCATATCTACATGAAAGAAAATTGTCTTAATACTCATTGCCCTTAAGTACAGTGCCAAAATTAGAAAATATTTGGTGCTCTGCATTGGTTTTATGACTGCTTATTAACCCACCTTTTCTTACAGTGCTGTTTCACTTTCCTGTTAGCTGATTGACATTAGTAAAACACAAGTGGTGTTCTGTTGTGGCATCGCTCTGTTCTCGCTTTGTCTGACTTCATCTTAAAAACTTGTATTTTCAGTGCCAAATGCCACACTGAGAGAATCTCTCTGACATCAGTGCTACTGTTTGTGACATCAAGTACACTTCATCTCTGCAATATAAGCCCTGGTATAAAACTATCTTATCATATTCTTCCTGCTTATATATAGTATTCCAAGAAGGGGGCTATCAAACATTTTCTTAAAGTATTTGTTGCTATTTGTTATATTTCTGATGTAGTCTTTTACAGCTGAAAATGTGCTTGAAGACTGGTGAAGACCAGCCCTGCTCTTGCTAAGTTTTTTTCATTCTTTGTAAGATGTTTTTGTAGCATATTTGTCCTATTAATTCTGTTGTTGAACTTTTCTTAAGTTGAGCTTCATAATTTATTTAGCTCTTATAACTTAATTGTCCTGGGGTGACACTATAGATGAATGTGGGCCTTGTGATTTACTACCACATCTTTTAACATTTATATCAATTTTCTTACTATTCATGTAAATCCTCTTGGATGTTTCTGTACTGCTTTTATTCATGGGATTTTTATTGAATTTGCTTCACAGTGA
The DNA here is from genome assembly GCA_013397755.1 of Cnemophilus loriae. Taxonomy (NCBI): domain Eukaryota; kingdom Metazoa; phylum Chordata; class Aves; order Passeriformes; family Corvidae; genus Cnemophilus; species Cnemophilus loriae. The sequence continues at coordinate 4,134,527 of VZTF01001612.1, forward strand.
AGAGTTGTGAGTTTGTTGGAGTTTTTTTAAATTTTTTTGAAAAGTGTATTTTGGCTGATTTCCTTTGGTTAATAGAGCTCTATATCTACCTATGCTGAAGGATTGCCTCTGTGGAAACTATTTTTTTCCCTGAATTTATGATACTGTCATAGAGAAAAGGCTTCAAGATGTCAGTGTTGATGGTCTGTGATGAGTCAAGCCTTTCTGCATGTGAAATCTTTAGTTCCGTTTGAAAATGTGCAGTAAATAGTACTACTCTTAGTCCTCTGTGGTCAAATTACTCTTTTCCAGTGTTGGGTTTTTTCTTATGTTTCATCTGCTTTCTTATCACATATAGTTATATTTGGTTCTGAGGATTAGGATTGTGGCATAGCCAGATATTCATGTAAGTTTTTTCCAATACATATATGGTACCTGGTAGCTCTGTTGGGAGAATTCCAAATTACTTCATGTATTTCTTCGTGAGGAAATATAATTCATGAGCTTCTGTGCCAGAAACAACTCAGATGTCTATGCATCATTCTAGTTTGGAAACTCATGCTATATTCGTACATTTATTCTGAGTTGTTTTCCCAGCCACTGGATTTGAAGTTCCTCATTAACCTCGCTGGTTATTTATTTAAGTAAACTGGGGTTGGAGTCTATGTGAAAACAGGAAAAGTTCTTGCCTAGATTCTTTGCTTAGTTCAGATTTGTTTTTCCTTTCTTTTTGTTTGTTTGTAAATTCTTTTTTTCCTAATCTAAAAAAGAAAGCTCCCTACAGTTAGATTTAGATACTATTACAGGAATGGAATGAGATACAGTCAGTCAGTAAATATTTCTTTAAATTAATTATTTTCCTGCAATGTCTTTGACAGCACTTTTTTTTTTTTTAATATAACTTGAAAAAAATACAATGTTTATAATCAGGATGTTCTCAAATCACCAGACTGTGTGCTAGTGAGAGGTGGCATGTCCAGGTGGGTGGACCAGCTATGTGGGGTTTTTCCAACAAAACCTCCCTGCATATTCTCCCGCTACTGAGTTGTGCTTGAACCTGGAAAATAAACTTCAATCTCTACTTAGTCAGAGCAACCAATGCTGCCAATTCTTTAAATAAAATGTAACTTTCATTAGAATTTAGAGGTAGATCTCACTTTCTTTCCAGCCAGTGACCTCTGGGGGACGCAGCTAGTTATAATCAGCTGTAGACAGCAGGGGTGCCATTACCATAACCAAGTTAGTTTCAAACATTTCATAACTTTTTGTTAGTACAGTATTGTTGATATGAATTAGGAGTTAGTAGCACATGTTTTCCTTTCTCTTATCTCCAGTGACCAATTTGTATTTCATCTCCTGCTGTACACGACAAGAATATACTGCCATGTATTGAAGAGAGAGTTAAAGCAGAGCAAGTCAAATTGGAAAGAGGCCTTTGGAATACAGTTACATTCACCATATGGTAAGAGTTGTTATTATGCAATTTTCATAGGTATTGGTATAAGTTAAAACATTTAGAAGGGCCTTCTTAAAACCCTAGATGTTTTTAAACAATTCATCCAAATCCCTAATCCCCAAAAGGCCTTTAGGACCATTAATCAAGCCATGCTGGCTTTTGCCCTGCACATTTTTCTTCAGACTAATCCACAGAAACAAGCAAATAAATTACACATTAAAATTTATGAGTACAATTTTTTCCTTCCCTCTAACTAACATGTGTGATTTTCCCTGGAGAAATTCCCTCCTGCATAAGAAATTAAAGCTTTTAAGCAAAGAATAGTTCGATTGTTACAAAGAAAAACAGGACCATTGCCATAGCCATGATATTTTCAAATATTTAATAATATTGAATACTATATTGTTGATATGAAAGAGGGCTTATTAGCATATATAACCACGGTTATATATATAACCATAGTTAGTTCCTGAATGTTGCAGCACTGTAATACAGGAGGGAAAAAAAATTCATTTGTTAATTATTTTTTTTTTCTGCGAGGAAGGAGATGTGGTAACAGTCTATTCTTTAAAGAAGCCTCAAAAGGAAAAAAAAAAAACCTCAAAACAGCAAACCTTTTGGTTCTTTTAGCTTCTGGCAGCTGAAATTAACAACTGCAGAACCTAGGGACACTTTGGTTTCCAGCCTAGATGATGGACTGCATTTGCAGGAGATTATTATCTGTTTGTTGGGAACAGACAGACAAACCAGATGCCTGAATTGAGAAGGCTGTCTCCGTTCAGATTAAAATTTTCCTCAGTTTCTGAAGACTCAGCAAAACTCCAGCACAGGTTATTTTAGTCAAGAGTAACACTTCGAGGTTAAAATGGACCTTTTGAAAATCATAAAAATGTGGATGTCGGCATTTTAAACTCCTACTTGATAAATTATCATGGTATTGCCACTGGAGGTTACTTCAACACACCTATTAACATCATTTTTACATCTGAATGCTTTTGAAAACCAGATTATTTGTGCAGAAAAGTAACGGCTTTATCTTGGCTTCCAAGAATAAACCCAGTGCAGTTATCTGCTACACTATAAATACACATTGTGCAAGAGAGAAAGCGTAATTATCTAATGCCATTGGAGCTGATGGTTAGAAGACAGTTATTTTCTTGGATCACGTCAAGATGGAGTGGAGCCTTGATTAGTTCTATATTAAGCAAAATTATTGCATCAAACACTTGAGTCAAGCAGGCCTTGTTTTTAGCATAATGTATGTAAGAATTATATCAATATGTTGCTAATGTGAATTTCCAGTTGTAGAGTGGAAGGACCTGCAAAGGAATAACCAGTCAATGGTTGCTGAATTTTCACCAGGTACTTGCCCGGCCTTTGAAACACGTAAATTTGGTTGTGGGCTCCCAGCAGTAAAAGGCCTCACAAAGCAGAGAGCAGTGGGCTGACAGTCTTTTTGCAATCAACATATTCAATGTAATTATACCTTCCTCTTGCTCTGCTAGGTTCATTCCTCTAAAAGGCAGAACAAGGGGGACTTCATTTTGTTTGAATTGCCTGGAAAACAGCTTTACTGAGCTTGGCTGAGTATTATACATAAAAACAATAAAAGAAAATAATTTTAGAATCCTAATTTTAGAGTCAGACCTGCAATGTGGTTTTATTCTACAGAGCACAAAAGCAGAAAAATTCACTTTTTTTGAGTTATACAAAGATAGCATAAAAATAAAATATTAGAAGTTATTAGAATGTTTGCAATTTTTCATTTTATCTTCAAGACAGTTTACTTAGGGGACTTGACTTTTCAAACTAGGGGCAATTCTAAGACTGGATTATTAGACAAATCACGTAGATGTTTACTTAGTAGCCAGACTCCAAAGTAGAATTTGGAAGGGAAACACAATCCATTTGTAAGACAACACTCCAGTAAGTCTTAAAACTACAGAATTTGTCAAGCAACTCCGTGTTGGATCCTGACTGCTCCACTCCAGCTTTTCAATTTCAACACAAAATTGACTTTTCTGTGCAAGGCAGAGGTTTCCCATGTTCTACAGTGCTCAGAAGAGAGCCTGCTGTGCTCCAGAAACGAGTGCTGCCAATTTCACTGGGATCATCAAGCTGTATTTGTTCTCTGGACATGTTCAAAGAATGAGGACATGAAAGTCTGTCGTGACTTATTCCTGAGCTTTCATCCAGAAAGAGATTTAGTGGACCCAAGAGATAACACAGCTTCATACTTTTTGGGAGAAAATAGTTCTCAGGAAAGAGGAACATTTGTTTTTAAAATAACTCAGTGGCATTTTGGGGCAGTTTGGGAATTAGAAGGTCTTTCACATAAAGAAAAAAAAAGATAATGAATAGCCAGAGTTAGAGAAATGTTTTTGACATGGCCACATTTTCAATTTGATTAGAAAGAGACAGAATTACAGAAAAAAAAGAAAAACATTAATACAATAATTTTATTTTAGTATTTCCAGATCTGCTTTAAAGATTTAAGAAGCTCAGTGAAGCCACTGAGACTTTGCATGCTTAGTCTAAGACAAAACCAACAGCCAAAATTTTGATACCTAACTCACTGAAAGTATTGGAAACAAACATTATCTTTGACCTAAGCTGGTACTACTTGTTTTCCTAATTTAGAGGAGGAACTGAGGGGGTTGCTATTTGTTTTGTTTGTTTGTTTGAAAACATATATGAAAATTGCCAATGGGTGTGGGAATGGGCACTCATAATAGCAGCTTTTCATGTTTCTCTTGATAAGCTTAATCAAAGTATCCGATTATAACACTTCCCTCAGCACTTCATGTATTGTTTCCTCGGGAGCACAATAGATGTAATTTCACTCTTTCAGACTAAATGATTTTCATGGTAATTTCATTGCCATTATCCATCCCACACGTGGTGGTTTTGTATATAAATGTGTCTGACCCGTGGCTTCTCACTAGTAGACTGGAAAAAGTAGCTTCCAAACAAAAAAGGTAGAAGTCAGAGCAGAGCTAATAGCAGCAAGTACAGATAAAAAGACATAACTTGGACACAACAAATTTGCTAAATATTAGCTGAGTAAGAGGAGCATTATGAGAGCACACCTGATTACTCTTCAGTGGAAATAATTCTTGTAAACATATCATATAAGTTAGCTCTTGCTAGGTTATTCTACACATCAAACATTTCATTTTCATAAAAGGCTGATGCACCTAAGGGGTCTCTGTGGAAGACAGGAAATTTAATGTGATTCACTTTTGGTTCCACTATTCAAGTATTACAGCTTAATCTTGTGAGGACCCTGATTACAGGGAAATTCAAAATTCAGGATTCCCTTTACAGTGCACAGACAAAGCTCTCCTGTTTGGCTGTGCTGTTCCCCAGCAGTGTGAAGCATCACAGCTACTTCGGGGTTCAGAGCCAGCACCTTCTCCTGCAGTTAACCGAGTTAACCACCTGTACCTGCTCAGTCCTTCCTTTCTCATAGTACAGACCCCACCTGAGGATGAGGCTGGCACAGCAGGATGGATAAATGGGTGACCTGAGTTAGCTCTCTCCCTTCACGTGGCTGGATTGGAAACTTGAAACAATGTCTTCCATCTTGCAGGTGCGTACCATAAAAACTGATGTATTTGGTTTTGTCACACTGAAACAAATGCAAAACATATAAATGATGGACAGAGAGGAGTGGAGAATGTGCTGAATTTCAAGAGAGCACCTGAAAACCCCACAGGGTGAGGACACATATATGGGCTAGAAAACACAGGACTTTTGCTTCACTTAAAAAAATTACGTTTAAAAAAGAGTGACCTCACTACTTTTGCCCTCCTGGAACGTTTTACCCCTCCAGTTTACAATGCACTGCGACTTAATGTTTAAGAGACCGTACTGGGCTCAAACTTTTTTTGCTGTTATAATTTGTCCTTTCACCAGTTAGGGAAGTCTCCTTGTCTGCTACCCTGGAGAAGTTGGCGTTCCTGTGTACAAGGTGGCACTTGTCTATGAAATACTCAAATTAGGTCAACATTGCACCTAAAATTCCTCTGAAGGCTTCAACAACTTGAAAAAATTCACTAAAATATAATGGTCCATGCTCATATGACTACAGCTAGGCATTAAGGACCTGCACTCAAGTGAAAAGCTTATTTCTCTAATGCATGGTGAGAAATATCCCTTCATTCTTCCTTGGGTGAAGTAGCAGGAGCTGTTCAAGCTGTTTTGAAAGCATCTTATATTTTATTTATTTCTTGTTGTTATTCTTATTTTGAATTTTACTTCAGTATGTATGTTTGATGCTTTTAGAATGGTATTGAGAGGGCAGGTAAAGGGAAAATTTGAAGTTGTTTCAATGAAGAAAAGAAGCAGTTGTTGCAGAACAGATACTTCATTATATTTAATTGTTTGACACAAAGTTATAACATCCTTCAGTACACTAACCCACTCTTTGAATGTGATTTATGTGAAGCTTGGTTCCTTTTTAACACGCTTTGTCAGAGAGAGAGAGAGATTTGAAACTCAGAAAATGTACTAGAATGCAGTTTTAAATTACTTTGCACTAATCTGATAAACACACCCTCCCTTACTGTGGAGTGACAACCTTCTATATTTGAGCAATCATGATAGAAAATATATCACAAAAGTATTCATTATTTTTCCCGGTTGCATAATATGTCATGAAGAAACCTTTGCTTTACCTCAGGCAAACCTGAATTCCTTGAAAGACCAAGCTGAAATCATCCAGCCTCATGCTTGCTCTTGGGTAAGGTTTCAGTCCGTCTTGAAGCAAACAAACACCCTGTGGGGAGAACATCTTGGAAGGCAGCGGGTCTGACACAGCCTCCTTGCTGAGGGCTGTGTCCTGTTCCCAGGGGAGCCCTCAGCTCCTGACTGCAGCAATGTGCCTCTGGTATTCCCAGTCCTAACCCTCTCACTGCTTCCCCCACATTTGGAGAGAATGCCTTTTAGTGCCTGTTCCAGTGGAACCATTCACCATCCACTCAGGCTTGGTAGCTGGAGCTTGGGCTGTAGCCAATGGTGCTTTTTGTTTATTCTTGTGCTTGTCTTCCATGGGACCTTGAGAGCAGTCTTTGGGCCCACTCTCATGGCCTGGGTGAACATCCAAGTGAGGCTGGGCAATGTCAATGTCACGAGATGAGATGTCCCAGAGCACCGTAGTCCCTGTGTGACAGATGATGGGCTGTCACTAACCCATAGGTGGGACTGTTGTCATGGAAACAAAACTGCATAGAAATACTAAAACTAAAGATGGTCAGACAAACTTGATAGTTTTTAGGCAGAAAACTGAAGTCAGAGAGTGTCATGGATATACTTGGATTTTAGACATGCATTTGCTAAGGAAGCATATGATAGTCTAGAGAGAAAATTAAATCAATTTGGCTTAGACAACAAGACAACTAGTTCAATCAAAAGCAGACTTCTGAGCTACCGACAATAAAAAAATATAAATAATCTAAGAGGAGAGAAATTGGCTGGTGATATCCCACAAGAATCAGTATTGAGCTACCTGTTTAAAGTTTGGATAAAGAGATCTACAAAATTCTATCAAGAATGGTGAGTTATTCAAGATACATGTAGAAGAGAGAACAATTTGGAATGATTCACTAAAGTAGGGAATAACTAATTTGTGTCCCAGCACTGACTGCTGTGAGGTGTGTATGGGTCCTTATTAAAATACATGACCAAATTCTCCGGCCTTCCCAACCCAAACACTTTCGGCTTTTATCTGTCAGTGGAAGCTTTCTGTAGATAAGCCTGATTTTACATGTCTCCTGCCAGCAGAATAAGGATAAAGGTCTGAGAACTGGGCCTTAGTTTCACTGGAGGGAGAATCCAAAAATCCTTCAGTCCCAATTTTCTCGCATTCAGACCTACATTTCCCACTATTTCCTTCAAAATCAACCACACCAAGATGCAGCACAACAGATAGCCCAGAGGTGTAGGTCCCTGGGCTGATATCTAGCAACATATTGAGGAACACGCAAGATCCTTCTCCATGATCAGGTAGCTCAATATATAGTGGCAACTTTATTCAACCGTGTCAGCACGTGTGTTTAAATTAGACTCCTGCTGGTAATGTCTATGATAGAAAAAGCTGACTATTCTCTTTTACCTTCTTTATAACAAGAATATTTTTAGTCTCTGGTCTCAGTGCTGACACCTCAGCTGAGGAAAGCACAGTGCTGATAAGGTAAATGGACTACGTAGAAACGTTTGGGATGGCTGTAGCTATCTCATCCCTGACTTTACTATTAATCATTTAAGTCATCCAACTATTGCAAACGTCAACTTTAAATAACGCCAGCAGCTAAACTTATAAATACATAAGTAGTCAAGGCTTGTTCACATTTGAAAAAGTGGTGAAATAGCCAGAATAACTGTTCCATTATGAATCCTCAAATGGTCACTATTTACCGAGACAGCTATTTCACTTAATTTCTGAAGATAGTTTTGATGACTCAGAAGTTCTCTATCTCCCTTGTCACTGAACAGGGATTTTCAGATAACTGGTTTTATTTTATATCTCTTCCTCAGTCTTCTGACCTATCTATTATTCAAGTAACAGCATTTTCCTCTGCCCTTGAATTATTTAAACTGTTGTGCATGCAGACAAACTCACTTCCCCAGCTCTGCAGCAAGAGTCTATTATAAGCACATACTTGTGCCTAATCACATGCATTAGTGAACTTAAAGACTGAACACATCCAACACTGTGATATTTCTCGGATGCAAACCTCCATCAGTACTATTTTAAAAATTCTTAGGGCTTTCACTTTAGATTTTCTATACTAATATTTTTTTTTTCTACCGGAGCCAATCTGGCTGTGCTAAGTGCACGTTCTCCCAAAAGTTAGCACATGGAATCTCAGGCTGAAAGCAATTTATATTAGTGACTTAAAACTACCATGTTAATCAGAGTATTAGTCTTATTATCATAATACTCATTAATGTGTTTCTCATAGATAATTTAAGTACGAATCAATGCCCAAGAATAACTGATTCCTCTGAGATCAAATAAATTAGGGAACTGAAAGATGTAAATAAAGTCTATTTATTTTAAATTAAAGCAGCAGCAGCAGCATGTTTAAAGAGAGTTTAATTGTAGACAATTATGCAATTGTAATGCAGGGAGAACTAGCTTAGAAAAACTCACCAAGAAGTTAAAAATGCAAAGCATACTTGAGAGATTCAGTGTTGCCATGTAGAAGAGAGAGCATTCTAACTGCAAAATGTATGAGAGTGGTTGGGACTATGTTGTAAAACCTCTGTGGTGAGAGAGAGAGAGAGGGAGGCCCATGGGAGAGTCAAGGTGATTATATTCAAAATTGTAATGCAGAATGCCCATTACAGACATTAAAAAAACCACAGTGGGGTTGAACTCCAAAAGACGGGTTTCAGACACTGTGAAAGTCTTTGAATGACTGGTGAGTCTCCACCTCTCTCTTTGCCACCAAGAGAAGAGTATGCTCAGGATAATACCATTCAAATAACAAGGATTTTTTTTTTTTGGTACGGTATTTGCCACAATATTTTTCTTTGAAATACAGAGTCTTCATCCTTTCTGTTGAAATCATTGATGGGACAGAATTCAGAGGCCCTTTCAAACCCCCAAAAATCCCATTGGTGCAGTTGTTAAATTAGTTTGATGCAGTTTCCATGTGATTTCAGTGGACCATGGCATTGAGTATACTGTTCACGTGGTGACCCTAATTTCAAACTGTTTTGTACATGCCATACATATTCATGTCAGAGATATTTTGGCATATAAGTAAAATTTTAGGAAAGTATCAACAGTGGATACTTTAAGAAAGTATCAACATTTGGATACTAAGAGCAAAAAGAAGTTTTAGAGGAAAGGATTTATGGGTTGCATTCAGAAGCTAGTGTTCCATGAAAAGAAAAGAAAAATCTTAGAGATTTCTAGTAACAGAGATCATTCCAGAAGCATTCGTTTGGCAAAGGTTTTCAAATTATAAACATTATAAATGTAGGTAGAAATGAGCAACTGCTACAGTGGTTGAACCAATTAACACAGAATGTTTATGAATCCTGTGATACTATAAATGTGTAGCCATAGGATTGTACCAAACCTTCTATATTCTGCTATGTATTTTCTGCTCTATAGTTATTTAGTTTGTGATAAAATATCGTTTTCTCCTAGCCACTGGAAATAACAGGGTTTCTGAGCCAGAGATAAAACAGTGATGCTTCTTTCAACTCAAAAACTTTCAGTGAACATTGTCTACAATGACAGTTATGTAGTGGCCTCAACTGACACTTTAAGATTCATAATGTGGTATAAAATGTCACTTGGAGACCTCAGATTTTATGGCATGATTTTTAAAAAACCGATCAAGATTAAACTCTCTATGGATTTTGCTATATTTACTGTTCTGGAAAGTTGTTCCAGACCACACTGCTTTTATGGGTAAAACTAACCCTGACTTCCAGCCCACGTGTATTCCTAGACATTCTGGATCCATTATTTCCCTTGTTAGTTATACTAAGTAATTCTAACAACACTTTGTTTTTCCTCTGTTCTGATATATTTCCAAACCCACGATATTCCCTCTCAGCATTTGCTTCACATAGTTAAAGAAGATGAATCTTTTGCACTCTTTTTTTTTCTCTTGGTTGCCTGCATTTTTTTCATGGAGACTTTAACATAGGTGATTAAATGTGCATGTGATACTCCATCAGGGTCCAGCCTTCCACCAGGTCATTAAAACTACTCTTCCTCTAAAGAAATGGCTCAGCCTATGGCAGTCCTGCTACTGCCTTTCATTTCTGATGGTTGCACATAAAAATGGATCAAGATTATTCTGTGACCTAATTTAGCCAGATTTCTTTTTATTTCAGTGCAAATAGGAAATAAGCAGCTACAACCAGTGAACCAGTTTGTATTATCCATATAATCTGTGTACAGTGTACATTGCATCAGCTCCCGAATTTGCTACTCCAGCTTGAAAAAAAAAACCAGCTAAAAATCCTGAGAACCACAAAGGTGACTGCAGCCAAGTGACATAGAACTCCAAAGCAGGCTAACAGGGAAAACTGAGCTCAAGAGGGTAAAACAAGGAATGTTATTATACCAAAAGTCACAGCATGCACCTTATAAGGGCGTTTTATCCTCACATGTTATTGTACATATAATAACATAATGTATTCATAATTCCACAAAGACATCTTAATGTAAATAAACCACAAGATTGGAAAAAAATTACTGTGATAAATCTTAATATTGGAAATCCACAGATCTGGATTCAAAGGTGTGCAAACATTTTCCTTAGAAATACAAGTCATGCAGTGTTATAGAACAGTGTGCAGAAAAATTTTGGAGGAAAGTGCTATTGTAATGCAGCAAAATAATCTATTCCTTTATAATTAGAAAAGCATTTTGCAATTGGCTTCCTTTATATCATAAGCAGTCATGAGTACAAAAATAGATGCATTTTGGCTTTTTAAGCAAATTATGTCCTCATTTAGAACACGAAGTGACGTAAGTCAGTTCTCATGCACTTGTGTAATACTTTGAGGTATGTGTATTCAGCATGTCAGAAACAGGTTTAATTAAAAAAAAAATATTATTGTTTTCATTCACATTTTCAAAAACCTTTGATGTTTTCCTATCCTGATTAATCCATTTTAGGGGAAAATCTAGAGCTCTGGGTCTTAACATTGCCTGAAAACCCTCTTATCATTGTCCATGTTACAGGCAGTAATCTAACTAGAGAGGTCATTCGTGAACTAAAGAAGAAAAATGAGTATTTCTATTTTAAGAAACACATGAACCTTGTTGGAATTAAAATACACTGGAAATGTAACCCCTGTAGTGGCAGAAGTCTTTTGTTTTTCTGAATTTTCAATGGAGCTGCACATATAAGTAAATTTACTGTTACTGGAATTCCATCAAGCCCTGTTCTCCGAAAATCCAAGTTCCATGTATATTTTTTTGCCACAAAGGTAGCAGGTGACAATCAACACCTGAAGCAGAGTTTCAAACCTGAAAACCCCCACAAGTTCCCTGCCGTTAGGCTTACAGCCAGCTACAGAGTATTTTTAGAAGACAAGAATCAACACAAGCCTAGAGCTTTCCCCAAGTTGAGAAGTAATACTTTTCCTCTGGATTTTTCATTCTTGCTATAGTTTTCAGTTTGCCTGGATCAAACTGAAACAAAATGGTTTCATCACCTTGCAGTGATGAAGATGCCAGTGTTATGAAATACTAGTGATATCTGTTAAAAATCAAAGAAAACCATCAAGCCCTCCCACCGCAGAAAACTCAGACACTAGTGGATATTGCTTTGAATCAGCAACTGTCATTGCTGCAAAACTTAATCTCAAATTATTATACTGAAAGTAGAGAATCCTGATTTGTAATCTGTGCTGCCTCTCTCAGACTGAGCAGTTTAATTTTTCCTACTGGAAAATCTTCCCTCATTGCTTGTGACGTCCACGTTCCAGAGCCGCAATATATGGGCAACAGTTTGTCCTGAGCAGTTTTATTCCTGGTGTATCTGTAATACCATCCAGCTCACCCTTTGCATGATTTTTTAACTGCATCCAATGAATAGTTCAGCAATAGCACATCTTGTAACTTTCCCTTTCTAGGCTGTTTTCCCTAAAGGCAGAAATGGAAGATATGCGGGTCAGGAAAGATGGAAAAGAAATGAAGTGAGGGGAGTTGACAGAAACACCATTGCTCATGTGCACCGTGTGTGAACTGTGGCATAAAATGAACGAATCAGATTTTGTCTTGCCATATTTTACTTCATGGAGAAGCAGGACACTCTACAAAGTGTGGCCTTGGAGGAAAGAGAGTGATTCAACACAAGAGATTACCTGGCAGTGCAATGAGAAGAAAAAGAATTTTAAAAGTTCTGCTAAGGACCTAGAGTGGCTCTGGCTCCTGCTGCAATTCACCGCCAAGAACAGTACCTGTAAGGTCTGCTTGATGATTCAGGACGCAGTATTTGCTATGGTCCCATTTCACAGGTGGGTTTTGGAAGAGTTGTGGGGAAAAAAATATGAGTTTTGGAGGTTGAGTTTTGGAAAAAAATTAGGAATTTACCAACAAGCTGACACATTCCTCGAAATGTTCCTTATGCCTGCCTCTGCTTCTCACTTCCCCAGAAAAGCCTGATTTATTTATTTAAAGATAAAACTGACAAATTCTAGTGTGTTTTTCCATGTATGCTCAACTCACCATCTTTAGCCCTCTTTCCTGTGTTTCTCCGCAGTCTCTATTTACTGACCTAAAGGAAATAAACACTCCTATCTCTCAAACCATTCTGTTTGTATGTTCTTCAGTGTGTCCTTGTCTTTTTCCATCCACCTTTGGGGCTCTCCTACAGCTCTGTCCTTTCTGTGTATGTCTTTTTAAAGTAAATGTCATCTGCAAACATAAATTCTCCCTCGTGTCTACCCCGTATTCTGTCCCCATGATTGGGGATTCAGATATCTGACTGCAGGTATTTATTTCTGAAGAACCCATTGTAGGGTCTCTGTGTAGTCTGAAAAGTAAGCCAGTAATATTTAAAGAACTGTATAGTTCAATTAATCCAATTTCTAAAGAACAATCTCTCAACTCTGGCAGCTGAATGATGATCTAACTGTGCTTCTTTCACTATAGAGGGTAATATCTACATTGCAGCTACTGAAAGTTAGATTGGATAAGTCCTACACTTTTGCCTAAACTAAAATTCTAGATGATGTCTAACACTTCTTTGTAGACATTTAGGGTCAACATAGCCACTATAAAAGTAATATTTTTCATCATATTTTTTTTTTCATTTCTTGTGGACAGAACTATTAAGCCACTGATCTCACAGGACCGTGATGTGGCCTTCATTGTCTTCTGACATCTCTAAAATACACAGTTTCCAATGCATTCACTCAGACTACTAGCCAGGCTCTGCCGTCCTGCATGTGGCGCACTTTCTTGTGACTCAGTAAATCCCATGCCTCCCCTCTACACCCAGAAGACTTTTGCAAGGATAATTTCCTCTCTGAGGTTCCTCCCCTCTTTCATATAAAAGAATGGCTTTTGAGGATTTTCCCAGCCAACAACAGCATTTTTCTTCTGATTTGGCCCTGAAGCCAGCTTCAGGCTTCGTTCAGATCACGTGGCTTGCTTGTACCTCACTAGATTTTCAAAAAGCAGCTTTATTCTTTCTTTCCAGCCATTGCTAGTGTTCAAGAACAACCTATTAAAATACATGCAAGATTTCTCAGTACGTCTTTAAACTCTTAAAACCTTTTTCCCTAATGTTTCAACAGTCTCTTTGCTAGTTTGATAGTTTCCTGTGGCAACTGTCCCCTCTCCTGTTGATGAGCACTTGTGAGAATTTTATTGATCTGCTGCTTCTTCTTTCACATTAAATCCAAGTTGTCAGGGTTTTGACAATGTCTTTCTTCTGTTTTCTGTGCAGCTCCTGAAACACCAATGTCCCACGACATTTGTTCAAGTAGAATGTGTTACCTCCTCTATCTCAGCAAATATTCCAGATTTCAGAAAATTGTCGTACTGGAAAGATGCAACAGTTATGAGGGTTTTTACCAATACATTCATGAAGTATCTACACTATTCCAGAACTGATTTCTTAGTAGTTATTTCTTTTCCCAGCAGAAGTTTCACTTACAGAGCAGAAGAGATTGTCAATTTAGAGCACATTTATAAAAGTATACATGACTTGTCCTAAGGCAAAAGGCATTAAAGGAAAGAAAGTTCAAGTGTTATTGTAACTGTCAGTCAGAGAGGAAGGAAAGAAAACCTCGCAAGTTTATTTAATTATTTTTATTTGGATTTATTTTGCATTCTTGATTAACTAAATCAAATAACAAGAAGAAGCTGCTGAGAATATTCTCCAGCTGGCTTGGAGGTGTAGGGATAATACTGCATGTGGATTTTCTAATTTCCCTTGTGGAAATAAAGCTTTTAGTGCATAGTGCACTGAAGCAAAACAAAGACAGCAACAGATGCTCTCAAAGTGTTTCTTAAGTGGACAAATGGCCTTTATAACACAATAGAGACTCAGAGTGTTATTTATCAGAAGCTCTGTAAAAGCTGATATTCAACTTTATCTTGGAGAGCTGGAGTCCCACTTTCCTCTTCTGTTGTAAGGCAGCAATTACTTCTGAAACATGCAAAGTCCTTACACAAGATCATTAAGGTGCTACATAAATGATTAACAATAATTGCTGAAAAGGCCATTAGAATGTGCTAACTAAAGGTGAACCAAACAATGTAAAAAATTCAACTATCAATTGCTTAGCTAGCTTCAACTAGTCAAAACACTGATTCAAACAATTAAAAAAAATAGTAGGAGACTAAAAGGAAGTTGTGTTAGCAGATGGAAAACACTGTGCTTCATTCCCTCCTCCATCTACTTCAAAAGAACTACACCTTGTTAACTGGTGTATTTCTCCTCCTCTGCTGCTTGGATGGACCTGATGACCAAGTAGACCAAGTATTTGTTAATGATTTCTCTTTCCTTTGGTTCCACACAGTTATAGTGATGCTTTCAACCTCATTATTTCCACTTTATTACAAGACATTCAAAACAAGATAAATTCAAAAGAAAGAGGCATCCTGTTCTCCTCTACAAACGAAAAACAGAAGATAAACTGAAGCCATTATAAGATGAAGGCTGCTATATAGTAGAAATTAAATAATGTTCCTTTTAAAAGAAATCAGAACATATTAAAGCAGCAAACATAAGGCAAGAAAATGTAGAACTAAAAGAGCCATATGTGTATCTGTGAGGGAAATCGCAAAGAGGAAATATCCTCTCTTTTCAAAAGGTTTAAGCTAATGTAAAAGTAAGAATAATAATATACTTTAGTCATGAGAATAGAGTCGCTGCATGTTGTCACAGTGGTGTAGGTTTACAGTTGCCCTAGTACACTAGATACTGTCTACTGAGTTCACTTTTTTGGATTTTTTTTTTCTCACAGTAATTATTAGTTTTCTAAGCTTTTTTAAGACTGGCCAAATAGTGATATATGTTTTTGTCACTCATAAAAGGTCATTTGTTCTCAAATTCAGCACCACTTAAAGTGTAGCTTGAACATGAGTAATAATGTGAGCATCAGTGCTTTAAGGGTCCTACAGGAGATTTGAAAAAGTGTGTAATTTGCAAGTTCAAAGAGAACTGAATGGGAAGATGAAAGCCTGGTTCTGACATGAAGCAGTCCTGGTTAACTGGGGAGGTCCCAGACAGCTGGAGGCTAGCCAGTGTGGCACCCATCCATCAGAAGGGCTGGAAGGAGAATCCAGGGCACTGCAGGCCTGTCAGCCCGACCTCAGTGCTGGGAAAGTCACGGAACAGATCATCTTGAGTGCCACTGTGCCCAGTTCTGGGCCACTCACTTCAAGAAGGACACTGAAGTGCTGGAGTGTGTCTGAAGAAGGGCAACAAGGCTCATGTAGAAAATAGGTCTTATGAGGAACAGCTGACAGAGCTGGGCTTGTTCAGACTGGAGGAAAAGAGCTCGGTGGAGACCTTGCTCTCTACAACTACCTGAAAGGAGAGTGAAGCCAGGCTGCACCTGGGGAATTTCATGTTGGATACTAGGAAAAATTTCCTCACTGAAAGAATGGTTCAGCATTGGTACAGATTTCCCAGGCAGATGGTGGAGTCACCATCCCTGGAAGTATTCAAAAAATGAGTGGACGTGGTGCACTGGGATATGGTTTAGTGGGCATAGTGGTATTCAGTCAAACGGTGGGTTTGGTGATCTCGTCTTGGAGATCTTTTCTGATCTTAATGATTCTATGAATAGAAAACTAATTTTCAAAGAGAGAAATCAGTTTCAACTGTTTGAAATAGAGGGCCATCTTCTGAATCTAGTAGCTCAGAAAACCTGAGATTTAATTCAATTTTTGTAAAGTAATGTAATTACTATCTTACATGTTTTCTTAGTATCCTTTTTGTTGTTCATGTTGTTCATATGGAAGCACCAAAATCTAACTAAATTCCCTGGATGCTGAAAACCAGTTTGAGGGTAAAAATTAAGGATGCCTTCAGGAACCAAAAAGACTGAGGAAATAGATGGTTTCTTGGTGGACCACCCAGTAATGCATAGACACATGAATTGCACCAAAGCTGCTTTTGGAGATGCACTCTCACTGAAAAAAGGAATCAAAAGATGAAATGATGCCTAGATTAAATGCCAACTGTCAGATCTAAGTGGTGGAAATCTTCCCAACATGTAAAAGCAGAGCCTGGAACTGTAAAAGTATACCAAAATATAACAGTAAGATGTAGCAGGTGGCAAGTCTCAGTTTGTTGTGCTCCATTCTTTCAGCTTTCTTATGAAATGACGACGTATATTTTTTATAAAAAAACAGATAAGCAGAGGCCACTCTGGCATCCCTGAAATTGTAACAGGCTACATGTGAATTCAGTTCTTTAATATTGCCATTATGAAGCAGGGTGGCAGAAGGCCAGCAATCGCTAATTGGGGAACAATAAAGCTAATTACAGCTAACTGCATCTGAACAGTCACCAGACAGCAAAAATTCTCTTTCATTATGGCTGACTCCCATCCTGAATTTCATTTCAATTCAATCTGTTCTGAACAGCGAAAAGTTGGAGCGTAACAAAATCCTTTCCAAGGCAACTCCTGGAGCACCAGCTTACAGGCTTCTCTCAGCTATGGTCTCCTGCTCTGGTATAGCAGCCAAGACCCATATAAACCAAACTGGTATCCTGGTTTCTAACCCACGACAACTCTCCTGAACTCTCATGGAGACTTTTCATGGAAATCTTTCAAGTTTTAAAGATTAACATATTACATCTGAATGGCCCTTTCTCAGCTGGTCTTCAAACACTCTGGGTGCTACCGGACTTGGAAAAAGCAGAGATGGGCTGCTAGACAGAGCTCTATAGGACTATTCTGAGGAAAAGAAATGTCAGATAAACTTCATACCCCCCGAGGTCTCAACAGGAATTGTGGGGCTAGCTAACAACTGAGCTTACTCTTGAGATACTGTAGAGTTTTCTCAAAATTTATTCTAATTATGCAGATCTGACCCTGCTTCCCACTGTGTTGTAAAATAAGCTTGTAACATGTCAACTATTCTTGCGTTAATGCACATCACAGACACAAAAGGTTCTTTTATTATACATATGAAATATTTTTTGAGTGTAGCAATGTTGAAATACAGCACATTAAATTAAACACTAGAAAGAGAACAAGTGGTCTCTCTATACCACTAACATTTCTCCAGAAGGATCCATCAGTTTTCATCAGACACTTGCAATTAGACACATCTTGCTGTCTTGAGCCCTCTCTCAAGGCCTCACGAGGGACATTTGTACCACTTCACATTAACAGAGTAAAATGGAAAACAGCATGAATTCCAGAAGTAAGATTCAGTATGTTTTGGTGATCAGATTCTTGTCATGCATAAAAGTATTTTAAACCAGCTAATCCACTGAGTGCAGAGGACTGTTGGCTGAACTAAACCTATGAGAATAACTACATGAAAAAAGAATAGCAATAAATGTACATTCACCACTTTTGCTATTGTTCAGGCAAGCAGTCGTAAGTAACTGACCTCACAGCATTTGGCCAAATAATGTGCTTATGAACACTTAAATTTTGGAACATGAATCAGTGGTTTGGGAGGAAACAGTATTCAGTAAGACCTGATTCAGGATATGGATCTTTACAAGCTTATGGCAACGTCTCTGCATTTAGAAATCAAAAGGCAATCACAGCATTCGGTATAACTTTCAAAACCAATTAAAAATAATTCAAAATTTATCACAATCTAAAGACATTACTGCATAATGCATTAACATTTGGCACTGAAACAGTTGCAAAATTTTCTGATTAATAACCTGTAAATTAGTCCTTTCTTGTATTGACATGAGTGTTATAAATCCCTGTGTTATTTTGAGCAGAGTGTATTTTGTCATTCAGTGCTCTACTGGCAGGAAAACCAATTTTTTTTGAAGACAAGACTGCAATTCCACAGCACACAATTTAGTTTCAATAGTGGGCACAGGACCTTGCTAAGGGGAGACACCTTTCATTATTTCAAATGCTATTCCAGGTGAATTGAATCATTCAATAGGAAATTTTGCATTTGTTTTCCTCATTTTGCTGGGTTTCTCTGACACTAAAATGGCCATACTGACAGAGTAGAAGATAGCTCCTGGAAAACAGAGCTAAAAAGAAAAAAAATGTTTCAGGTCAGGTTAGGAGTCCTACTCTTATGAAAACAGAATCAAAATAGACCTCCACCACAGAGGAGGTACCATGAAGTATCATTATTTACATTTTTTAAGCTACTGCTATATCTAGATAAAGGACAGGGAAATTACTGGGTTTATTTTTCTCTGTAGCAGACACTAGATTAAACACTTTCTTAACAGAACTGGATTTCAAATCTAACCACAAGGCAAAAGGATTGTCTTCATTGAGCAAAACAAACCCTTTTGGAGGGGGGTTTTGATGAGTTCCTATGAGGTATTCAAAGATAAAAAGAGCTCAAACGTGGCACTCTGTTCTTGGCAAAGGCCTGTTAGTGCAGGGACAGAGGGCTGACCTTGGCCAGTTCCCCTCTGGATAAAATGAAGCCTTTTCTCTTTACCATTCTCCCTTGGGGCAGCACTCACATTACTTATAGAGAATAAAAAGTCACGAAGAAATAGATAGAAAAGAAGCTTAGTTACTTTTGAAAAACCCGTTGTGTTTCCAGTTCATCTTTAGGAATTTCAGTGTATATCTGCACACTCCAAAACTGAATCCTCTCTGAAATATTTAAATAGACGAATCACATTAATAAGCAGGAAATACAGAGATAAATACAGCTTAAAATCTATGACAAGAGATTTAAAGAATGTTTTTGACTCTTTTCTACTTCCACAGGGCTGATGCTCAGGCTCAGCAATATGAAACAAGTGAACCTAATGATAATAATAACATTCATGGAGTCTCCTTTAGCTTCCCACACATCAGAAATGGAAAATAAAGTAACCCAAGATGGGTTTATAAACTACTTGCTTGTATTGAGAGATGTGTCATGGAACTTGGCAAATTTTCTCAGGTCACAGACTTTGCTACCACAGTGCAATGTGAGCAGTTTAACCAATTGAAGTAAAAATAATCATTTCCTATCCTTTAATCAAAAAATGTTCCTAAACAGAGCACAGATGACTCCCCCAACATAGTACAGAGCAAGTCTTGTAAATGGGATTTGTTAAACATGTATGGCAGACAGCTTAGTGGGTTATAGGTTGAATTTGCATTTCCAAGGACAGCCTCAGATTACGCCATTCACTTCCATAAACTGAACAGGAGGACTGGCAGATGTTTTCCAGGATAATAGAATAAAGTATTTCTTTGGTAGCATGATCTTTAATTTGGGGCTCTGCTTATCTAGTTTCTAAACCGAGGGAGGAAAACTACCTGAAATATTTTGTAGTTCAAGCTACTGTTTAAATTAACCTCTTTGGCGTGCTGAAAGTAAACTTCCCTATGCTCTTTGGAAGACAGCATTTTCTCTGAGATTCTTTCCCACTCTGAGAAGTCAGTAACCATTAGTGTGATCTCCTCACTGTGATTTAAAGCAAGGTTGGGTTTGCAACTGCTTGCAAGCCATGGGCAATGGGAAGGCTGGAAAAGTTCATCTAGGCTTTAATTACAGCTGAAATAATGCTAGCATTTGGAAGGCATTTAACAGCAAGGTTAGCAGATGAGTATTCCTTTGGGGTTTTGTTCATTTATTATTGTTATTTTTAACAATTACTAAGTGTTTCAAAAGCAGCAAGATAAGTTCAGCCTCCATGTAAGAATGCAATGATAGCTCTGTTAATCATCCGGAAATCATCTGCTTGGGACAGTGTGATAAATAACAGGCAAACTACCCAGCCTGTTCTTGGAAGCAGAGCCCCTGCTTTGGAACAGTGTGAAACCACAAATACTATCCATGTGCAAACAAATGTGACTTACAGTTTATCATTTATATTCGAGCTGCCCTGAAAATGTCTTTCCTCTTCCTGGATCATTAGCGTGTCTGAAAAAAAATAGAATCAGACACATATTAGAAGAGGTTGATAGAGGAGAAGCAAATGACAAAAATTAAACAAAACAATAGACTGTGTTATGTTTCCATGGAAAGGCAGCAAAGGAAAAAAAAGAAAGTCCAAAAAAAGAACGACGAAAAGATTAAACAGAACATAACCAATATTTCAGTAAATGGTGGCAGGTTTCTCTTCCCTTTGCAAATGTTTCTCATGTATCAATAGTTACAGGTCTTACCATGGGCAAGCTGGGCAGAGCTCATCCACAGAATCACAGACTCACAGAATCACAGAATCATGGAATGAACTAGGTTGGAAAAGACCTTGGAGATCACGAAGTCCAAACTATGACCTAACATCACATTGTCAACTAAACCGTGGCACTGAGTGCCACATCCAGTCTTTTTTTAAACACCTCCAGGGATGGTGACTCCACCACCTCTCTGGGCAGCCCATTCCAATGCCCAACCACTCTTTCTGTGAAGAATTTTTTTCTAATGTCTAACCTAAACTTCCCATGGTGCAGTTCGAGGCTGTGTGCTCTCATCCTGTCACTTGTTGCCTGTGAAAAGAGACTGATCCCTGCCTGGCTACGAGTTCCTTTGAGGCAGCTGTAGAGAGCC
This sequence comes from Cnemophilus loriae, assembly GCA_013397755.1. Classification (NCBI taxonomy): domain Eukaryota; kingdom Metazoa; phylum Chordata; class Aves; order Passeriformes; family Corvidae; genus Cnemophilus; species Cnemophilus loriae. The sequence goes on from VZTF01001612.1 coordinate 4,155,625, forward strand.
ATAAGGGCTCCCCTGAGCCTCCTTTTCTCCGGGCTAAACAACCCCAGCTCCCTCAGGTGCTCTTCACAGGGCTTGTGTTCCAAGCCCTTCACCAGCCTTGTTGCTCTTCCCTGGACACTTTCCAGCACCTCAACATCCATTCTAAATAGAGGGGCCCAGAACTGGACTCAGCACTCGAGGTGTGGCCTCACCAGTGCTGAGTACAGGGGAAGAATCACTTCCCTGGTCCTGCTGGCCACACCATTCTTGATACAGGCCAGGATGTCATTGGCCTTCTTGGCCACCTGGGCACACCTGGCTCGTGTTCAGCTGGCTGTGGATCAGCAGCCCCAGGTCCCTTTTTGCCTGGCCACTGTCCACCCTACTCAGGGCATCTCCTCACTTCTCCTTACACACCAATGTATTTATTTTGCAAGTTAGTTTGAAGATCCTTTTTCCTCATTTCTCAAGGCCTCCTCCATGTGTTCAGAATTACATTAACCCAAGAGAAAAAGATGGTTAAAGCCCACTTACATGAGTGACAGACTTACAGATGTAATTACACCCTGAGTCCGCATTTGCAGCATATTGCCCCTCACAGCTCCAAAGCTTCTCAAACACTGAGAGCTCTTCCAAGGAGATGCTGAGTTTGCCATTATCTTTAGAGACATGGCTGAGTGAGAAAAGCTAAGTGGATGGTGGTGCTTACATGGAAGCCTTGGCAAACAGAATCCAAGGCAGATTTTCACAAAATGTATTACCCTGGTAATTGCAGAATTGATAAATAGTGGGTAACTGGGAACATAACACCAATGGGCAAACACAACAGACAGTTGTTGAGCATGTTGTTGTGCCAGGAGAAAGTGAAAATAGGACCTGACATGACAACATTTACTTTATGGTAAAGGTTCAAGGATTAGCTGTGTGCTACCCACTCTGATTACACATGGAAATCCATTTTTGCAGTGTTCTGCTCTGGTTTTGTATGTGCCATTAACACATTTGCATTTTGAAGACGCAGAGCAGAGTTTGCATTTTTTCCACATGCAATCAGTTTTGGGGGCTATTTTTACCAAGTATTAAAGCCATAAAATAAACATCATTCTAAATATTTGCGAAAGATTTTCTTTTTTCTCATGCTGCATTTATATACATTCTTTTACATTTTATTTTAATTCTGCTGGCTCCCATTCAGAAAAGGAGCTAAAATGCAGAAAGGATGATAAAAAGCAGATATCACACAGATTGTGATTTTCTGCATTTTACTTTGTTTTTAACAAATAACATTGGAAATAAGAATATACCTTCCGTTAGAAATTTAAAATAAAAAAGAGAAAAAGACAATGCAAATTTGTATAGAGGTGATGCCTATTTCTTGTGGGCTGTTTTTAAAAGGTTTAAAGTGGTGAGTTTCATCTGCTGTTCTGATAACAACACAAAGATTTGTACTGAAAAAGAGCAAATTAGAAGATCAGGAAACAGGTCATAACCATGCGAGCTATGTCTAGCATTAGTCCAAAAAGCATTTGCAACATTTCTCTGATGTAGCATTTGCAAGGGTTGTAGCTCCAGCCTGGAGGCCAAGGACCAGCCCCTGGTAAATGGTCACAACCCCACTGAAGTCAGAAACGCTTCCTTGGTTTACACAAGCTGGCCTTTTGTTTAGAAAGTCTTGAAAAATATATACTCTTTAATTAAAATTACCTAAATACATAGGCCTGGAAAGCCCTTTACAGAGAAGCTGAATATTAATCTCTGATCCATGAAAAGCTTTCCCCAAGACTATATCAAACAGCTGCTCTTAAACATTCATTATTGAATGTGCCTCTAGCAGGTAGCAGTATAAACTAACTCATGTTCTAGATGTGATATTTGAATTTATAAAAGACGCAACCAAACCACAAATTCTTCACTGGGCACAGTACCACGCTTAGCAGTTCCTGTATGAACTAATTATCAAAATAATTTAATCTAGCATTCGTCTCAGCAGAGCAGGCTCGGGGTTCCAGGATTTTGTCGCTGCAGAGTGAGAAGATGTTTCCTGGTGTAGCCGAGGACGTGACTGCTTCTCAGTGCTGTGTGGATCCTCAGGAAAACATATTTTTGTCACATCTGGGGACTGATGCTGGTATGTCTGGTTTCTGTTCAATGAAATCTCTTATCCTGTCAAAATGCAGCCACAGCCACATCCATAAGGGAAGGCACAGTTCTCCGTGTTTCCCCGCTGCAGTGCTGGGAGCGCTGGCCACCGCTCCAGATTTGTGTGTGTCACTGTCCGGTCACACCGTGCCACCTGCTGGGACATGCTGTGGGAAGAGACCTTGTCCTCTGTACCTACTCTGGGTTGCACTGAAGATTACCTAAATGTTAAAAAAAAGTCGAGGTGAAGAAGCTTTTGGTGTTAAACTGATCTTGAGACACTATTAAGAATCTGCATTTCAGGCTTTGTAAGCTGTGTTAGGTGTGAACAGGGTGGCAGACAGCACCTACACTGACCATTAATCACCTTTTGTCAGTGCCTTTTCTTAGAGCATTGCACTCTTTTGGTGAGCTGTGTCCAAACAGGGCTACATTTTTACCTGTCTTCTTGTAGCCGAGATTCTCTAATAAATAGTTTGCTGAATATCTGTCAGTGTGTGTATGTATGGCTTACATACACACAGAGGATTTTAAGTTGATTACTGATTATTGGAAAAAAATTGTTTTAAATTCACTGCCAATAGTGTCTATGCACCTTTTGATTCATATTTGGCCAGAGACCCATGCACATGGCTGTACCACAGCCGTCGCAGGACGCCAGGGTTACTATTCAAGAGCATTTACTTAGTGGGAGGTGAGGAAAGAGAACGGGGGTTTGTTTCTGAAAGATGCTGCCAAGAACTCACAGCAGACACGAGCTCTACGTGCAGCACCTTGCACAAGGAATTCAGCCTCTCAGATCCATGGTAAGGAAGCTACAAATCGCTCACTCATTTAACTTCATGGAACTATGTGTACCTGCCAAAGGCCACCTAATAACAAGAATTTTAACTTTGGGTTTTTTAATAAAACTACTTCGACAGGAGCATCCAAAAGATCCACAATTTTTTTTTTCTTTCCAGTGTTTTCCTTATGTTCACAGAAGAGCAAAAAGCAGTCCCACATACTAGCAAAAACACAGATTACACAACATCTGATAAATGGAATATGATTATTTTGCAGGTTTTCCCAGGATTCAAACCTGTGTGAAACAAATGAAGAAGTAGTTGTCATGCTGGGAGCCCTTCTAGAAGAAAGCAGAATTCAGAGGTGTTTGCTGTGAAGTAACACAGCTCTCAGCAGCCTCACTGAGCACTCAGGACTTTGCTCTCCTTCAATTAATAAACTTCTCTTGGGGTATAGCAACTGGTTGTTTCATAACATTTTAAAAGAACAGAGTTTCTGATTTTAATCTAGATGGATGGCACGTTTCATGACTACAGTTCTGATGGGCAGGACAAGGATTAATATTTTTTAATGGTTTTCACAATCTATGTTATCCTATTTTTTGACTCTCTAATCCTAAATATCAAAAGGGCATCTACAAAGCTGTATTAGCCTCTCTTTCCTCTCCAAAGAGCGCTCAAAAGCTTTGATCCTCCTATCCCTGCACAGTGAAATGACAGATGGCCCTTTGGGAGAAGGAGAGTGGATCAGGGCTGCTGCCCCACGAAAAAGAGGGTGGAGGTAACTGAAGACAGCCCTGAGGCGTGTGGATACCTGAGCATGTACCTGGGCTGACCTGCATTTAGACACTGATTTTACACTGCTGAGCTACACGTCTTTTGAAATACCTTCAGGGCTGGTGACTCCACCACTTTTCTGGGCAGCCTGTTCCAACCTTTCACCTTTTTGGTGAAGAAACTTCTCCCAGTATCCAATCTAGACCTCGTCAGGTGCAACTCGCGGCCATTTCTTCTTGTCCTATCCCTTGTTTCTTGGGAGGAGAGATGGACACCCACCTTGCTACAACCTCCTTGCAGGAGGCCTCCTTGGCTTGGTTTAACCAAAAAATGGTTGTGGAGGTGTGAGCCGAGCTGTAGGCTGAATCCATGCCAGATAAGAAAAGCAGAAACAAAGAGATATTTTTGCTGAGACACTAGTGGCAGCTCAGCGAGCCAGGAGGATAAATACTGATATGACAAGGTAAATACTGGTATGACAAGGTATAAAACCCGAGGGAGGAAAGCAGGGTGTAGGAAGATGGCAGCTCATCAGCAGAAGGGTCAGCAGAGGCCAGCCTCTCCCCCAGGGCTAACAGCTGTGCTGCCAGCAAAGGTGTGCAGGGTTTCTCACTAGAGGCAGTGAGACATATCAATGCTCAGCCTAGTAGGTTATAAGTCCTTGGCTTCTGCTGTGTGCGCTGGCCAACAGATAATTGTCCTCTCCTCTTAAGCAGGTTTGTCCCACTTAGTGCCTCTGCTCACAGCAGTAGGTGATGAACCAGATGTGGCCACTGGGAGAGGTTCATCACACTGCTGCCTGGGGCTGTGGCAGCCTGAGGGCTATGGGGACTCCAGTTCTCCCAGCTGGAGGTGAGCCCAGGACACCCGGTGCCAGTCACAGCTTTCTTCCCTGCTCAGTGACAGGAGTTCACTGCTCTCTTGATCTGAGCTACTTTCTGTAGCTAGGCCTGAAGCACGGCTGCCTTCTGCCACATGCTTCAGTGCTGGCAATTCAGTCCCTAGCATGAGTCCAGCTCACTTCACATAGATAAGGCCATAAAGAGAGGCACAAGAGCACAGACGTGGTTGTGATATTTCCTCCTGGTTTGTGCCCATCTGTGTCCACAGCCGTCCTGAGCCAGACGTTTGGAAGGACACAGCAGGTATTTCCCAGAGGTTACAGCAGTGCAACTCCAGCCTTTCCTGAACCTGCCCAGACAGACCAGGGTCTGGCTGTAGTTCAGAATCCAAAAATTCACTGCAAGGTGCCTGCTACACATTGTGCCTGTTGTAACCCAGACCCTGAGCCAGCTTAGACACTTTCACATCAACACAACAGGAAATGATGCTCAAGATACTGTGGAGATGAGAAATACTAAATCTACCATGAAGACCTGTCTACTTCTGCTGTTTCTCATCTTAGACAGCAAACCCTTATCTGGTCTCTCCTCTCATGTTCCAAACCAGACAGACAATCTCTTCGTTTCAGTATTGCAGACCCCAAACTCATCTCTTGCCCTGGGACACCTTGCATCCACCATGGCTCGAACAGCCAGCCTCAGCTAGCAGGGTTTCCTTCAGTTTGCTCACACCTCTTTAGGGGGAAAAAAGGTGGAGAAAATGTTTAAGATGCAACCTTGAGAAAGATTTCCTAGTTATATGCTTTCTGCAGAAATGTTTTCATTGAATTTTCAAATGAATCTTAAATTGCTGTAAATAATGATTTTCAAGTCTGTAAACTCCAGCACTACACCCTTGGATATAGCATTATGTGCCCCAGGAGTTGGTACCTGCCAGAAGACTCAGAGAAACACTTGTCGCTTGTACAGGTAAACACCAGACAACTTTCTTTTCAGAAATTTTTCTTCTGTTCTCTCTTTTACAAGGAATTAAACATTTGCTGTTGACCCAGAACTCAGTAAAACTGAGACCAGCCTCTAAGGATGATCAGCTGCAAGAAACTAAGTAGCATATGAGGTGAAGTCAGCCTCTCTCAGCTGAGCTGGAGCACACGGTTTTCGTCTTCTGATAATGTGAATTAAAATACCCTCGCTTAAACCATTGTAGAAGGTTACAGTGCATCAGCGAAGACAGTCAGTAAATTTGTCTTATTTCCATTGCAGCAGGATTCATTTCTACACAGGCAGCCTTCATGCCTGGGCTTCAGGGCAGCCACTTTCAGCTGACAGTGGCAACTTCTGAATGCTGAAAATGCTGACAAAGAGCCTATACCCTCTTTTGAAACCTCCAGCCCTTTGCCTCAAAGGAAAGCTCTGGTTTTAAACAGTCTCTCCCATCCATTTTAAGGCAGTGTGTAGGGCAGTCACACTCACAGTGAGGAATGCTGGATGCCTTTCTTCTCAGCTTCAATCAGTGCTGGGTTTGAAATGGCCATAGGAGTTTTACAGAGCTGGGATGCTGATAATTCATGTTCTCTTACCCTTGCCCAGCTGAGCAAGCTGGCATTACTGTGATTTCCACATGGCCTGCAGAAGGAGTTGGATACTTCACTATAGCTTAAGCTTTAATTAACGCATTACGAGATACGCCTTCTAGGAATTGGTCTAATTGAAGTTTTCTCTTTTGGCATCTAATCTAAAGGAGTAACTCAGATCTTTATTCCAAAGTTGGAAAATTATCCTTACTTCTTGTGTCCTCAAATACCCATGAAATTTTCTAGTCTTGGTTTTTATGGTCAGGAAGCTGTAGGGCATTGTACTGTTGTGTCTTGTATGTGTTTAATGGTCCTTTGCTCACAGCCACCTCTTGTTTTCCACACATTCACTCATCTCTTTGATGAAAACAAACATAACTCCTTTACGTCAAATAAGAGAATCTCTAATTTTATATGTAGTATTACTGTATATATATATATCTCAGCATTTGCATACACATAACCATGCAGAGTGTATGTGCTATACGTGCAATACAATATTATAATACAGCAATACTCTGTATGATGTCATACATGTGTCTTTCTCAGGGCTGGACAGGAACTTTCCTCCCTGCTGCCTGTAAGATTAGAGAAACTTGGTTCAAAAAGTCTTATGATGAAAGGAGGAAGAGGGATTGCTTTTTCTTCACTGCTCCAGCTTTCATTCATACACTGGAAAAATTAACAAATATTTCTGGATTCTTGGCCTACTGTAACCTGGATTTCAGTGCCCAAATGAGGAGGCTAATTTTTTTTTTTTTCCCATGTGGAAGCTGAAAACCCTGGGTTTCATCCCCAGTTCATGATTAAATGATTTAGTGAAGTGTTTCTCTTTAACAAATTTATTTATTTCCAACACAGTTTATTTAGACCAGTGCCTCTGGTCCAGGAGCCATCTGTGACTCTCATGAAAGACAAGTCAATTCCCAAAGAATAAATAGAAAAGGGTTTATCCACTACAAATTTTTCAATCACATCCATTTTGCTTACAGAAAGATTTAAATTGTAACCTGGAATTTGATCAGCGTTTCTATTAACTTACCCCTTTATCTTATATCAATAAAGCAATTATTTTAACTAATGAAGATAATGGATTATGAGAAAATAAAGCACAACTAGAAGAAGAAAGCCATCTATATTAAAGTTGCACAGAGAATATCAATTTGCTCAGTTGTGAAAACATGGGGTATGAGTCACTGCAAAAAAAGTCAAATGTTACCCAGAGAGATAAGAAGTCTAATAAGAGATGAGTTGAATAGGTTATGTGCCCTTGATTCCTCCCTCTCATTGTTTCTTTGTCCTAAAACCAACCCGACAGTATGTCTTCAGATCATCAGGTTAATGAAAGATATGTATATTGTGAAGGTTAAATAAGACCTCTGGTAAAGAAGTTCCAGCAGAAAAGCCTGAAGCAATTTGAATTTTTCTTATTCTTCTGATTCCTAATGCACCCACTAAAGAGGCAATTTGACAAACATAAAGAGCTCGGGGCTCTTTGTCCACAGTTGTCAACTGTTTTTTGTTCAGTAAAAGCCTAGTGGAAAGAAAGGACTTAAAACAGTCATTTTGTTAACACAGAACTCGGAATTAATCACACGCATCTGTACCCAGTGGTGCTTTTAGCGCTGTTCTTTGGAACCGTAAATCCCCCATACGAGGAATGTGCAACCTACATGTGGGAGCTCATCCGGCTGCCCCTACTGCTCCTGCTTTTAGAGTCACCAGGGGAACACAATGCAAAAGGGCTTTTAGAAACAAACAACCAGATTATGTGAAGTATTCTTACTCCTACTTTTTGTAATGAACTTCATGTTTCTCAGTGCACACATTATTTTTTATGCATCTATTTTTAAGTTTTATTTAATAACTTAAATAGGATCGTCTACCGACATGCAAGAGGAAAACCCTCAACCTATAGCTCTGTGAACATCATTTAAATCAGTGGATTTACAGAACATTCATTAGGAAGGAAATAACTCAGTGTTTTGTTTCCTGATTTTTTTTTCTAAAACCTTTGATCCCTCATTCCATTCATGCAGAAAATAAGGATACATAAGAGCTGGTCTATCAAATAAGACCAGTGGTTCATTAAATGTACTTTCTCTCTTCCAATGGGAAATGCCAAGTGCTGGCATGAAACTTTGTGACAGATAATTACGTATTTCATTACATTTTTTTTGTTGTGGGTGTTTTGGGATTTGGTTGGTTGGTTGGTTGGTTGTTTTTTTGCAGAATAACCAACGCACAGGGAAATACCAACTTACTTGCATACTTCAATGGCATCTATGGAAATGTTTGGAGACTTCCCAGGAGCCCAAAGCAAAATGGAAACTGCAGAGAGTCTGTAGAGATTAAAGACAACTGCAAGAAACGGACAGTCCTTGGAGACCCTCAGAGAAATTGCCTTATGGACTTATACCACTAGCTTAGTTCCACATTTAAAAGATGAAGCATTACATTTAGAAACAATGATCTCCACACTATGACAATAAAAACTCGTTATATGTGTAGTATCTTATAATTTTTAACAGTTTAAAATTATTTAGTTTTGTTGTTCTTTAACGCAAATACCTCTCAGCAATTAATAAAATAAACATGATTATCCACCTCTGCTGACTCTCACAGATCCAGGATGGGCTCTGGCTGTGGCATCTGGATCTCCATTTAGATTGGCTTCTAAAAACTTTTCGAGAGAGGATTGGCTGCACTTTTAATCTGAGTCAAACCTTACCTCAGCAGTAAGATGTGAGATCCTGGGGAATGAACTTGCTTGGGGGGAGTCTGTAAATGCTTCGATGGGGTTCTGGGAACAGAGATTTTTTTTGGAAAGAAATCATCCAACAAAAAATCTAGTCCTTGGAGAGTAAAGCCCATTATTATATACGAATAGGTGTTAAACTTGAGCTAGTTAAACTTATTTCTTTCCAAAACCAACCAGCAGGATTTAAAGAGGTGTTAGTCATTAAAAATCTCTGCTAGGAAAGAGAGGCAGCTGTCTTCTGATCATTACAGTTATTGGTCTTTTACACAGAATTTAACATGTAAAAAGTGACTGGACTTTTAAGAAAAAATACACGGGTGAGCCCAGTTGTCAGTGTAATTTACAAAACCCCCTTAAACTATTAAATGCATATTCTTAAGAACAAAGTTTGACCTTGTTGCTTCTTGGATTACTAATAATTCATTTTCTTGTTTTCCAGAGGAAATGAGTTTTGCAAGAGCAAATAGCTGAAACTTGCTTTCAGACCTTCTAGCTCTAGTATGGTAAGGGAAAGATGAGCTGATATCAAGTTGCATCAACAGACGGTAAAACTATTACATTTTTAAAATGCTGGTAAAAATCAAGGAGTGGAATTATAAGGGAGTCTATTTTGCAAAAGGAAAGGAGAGAAAAAAAGTGGTTTGATTTCTAGAGTTTCTCTTTGCAGAAGCTTATTGAAGATACTTTGCTATCAAGAACTGTTCAGAAGATTGCTATTGTCTCTCAACACCAGATCTTTCCTATAGGCTCATTATATTTACCTAAAAAGCATGCACCAGGATTTATTCTCACCGAAATGTGTCCTAATTTTTAGGGGTTTTTTCCTGTGCTATCTTTTTCTCTCCTTTTTTTTTTTTGATTCCATGATTCTGATCATATTATACATTCTCCTGGTAGCTCCTCACAATTGCATGTCCTCTGTCTGTTTAATGAGCATTCTCATTCTCTGTCCTTCCACAGTTAATGATAACGGGCTCCACAGCATCCCCCTTCATTATCACTACAGAGTACACATTTCCAGCCTGTTTTATGCCTCAGCCCTTTGTAGTTCCATTTAGAAATACATTTGCAAGACCTGCTTGTGAGAATGCTCTATAAAGCAATGTCAAAAGCCTTATTACAGACACCACCCTGGTATCTTCTGCTTGTCTTCCATTCACAGAGCTGCAGGAGGAGCTTTGAAAAGTCTGACATTATTTATTCTTGCCAAGTCCGTGCTGGCTGTTGCTCAGCTCTACCTTCAGCTCCCATCATTCTGCCTTCTGCTCTGACTCCTGTGCAGCTCTCGCCTCTGCAGCTTTGCTTCCAGCACCCTGAGGTCCTTTCTACTGACAACGCTTTTTTCTGTTTGTAGAATGCAGTTATCATTCCCTTGGTTTGTCATCTGCACACTTTGACTTGCACTTCCTTTCTCTCCCCATTTTTCTAAATATTTTAATGTTTTTCTATCACTTGAGAAAACTCATGTGTTCATACTTTGCCTCTAATTATATTCCACCTCTCTGACTGCTCCTTCATTTTTTCTGTCACTGTTGTCTATGTTTTCTCCTCTGCTTCTAATCCTTCAGACCACCCCCTGACTTCCTTCTCCTCTTCCAAGTACCCCCACAGCTATTTGTGTCATCCTTAAAATCTATCCTTTACTTGCCATTCTTGCTAATTCAAAACAACAAATGAGAAAGCTCTTTCACCTCATCTGCATCACATTACCCTCCACCACTGAAAACTAATAACCTTTTAAATATCTTTGTCACTTCCGAAAATGAAGAGGGAAGATTAATCACTTTTACTGATTTAATTGGGGACCCATGAGCACTATGGTAATCCAGGATTAGATTCTTGCAGTTATTTTTTAAAGCATGCATAACCATATTCCTATTTGCTAGTTTGACAGATCACAGCAACATAGTCATAACCTTTTACAAATTGCCAATAATCCCAAGGCTTCTGTCTTCTAAATAAGGCCATTCTGAGTTTCCAGCTCTTATAAAGTAATTATGTTCTGTACCTCATTTACAATGAAAACGGATGAATTCAGTCTAAAGAAATAGGCTTTTTCAAAGGAAATCAGACAGAGGGAAAGTAGCTTTGCAATCTGAGAATTCACACAAAGGAAGCAGCTGATCTTGCCTACACACACTGGGAATTTCTGTTAAAAGGAAAGGTCTCATTACATTTTGCACTTTGAAACCAAATAATTCAGCTTTGTTGTAAAGTGACATAATTTTTCTGAAACTGCTGACATGGGGCACAATGTGCATCACTTGCCATCCTCTCACCTCCAATCCAAAATTATTAAAATATAATAGAGTTTTTGTTAAATTTTTAACGTCAGAACTTTAGCATTTTCTTTTGCAGCACTGTGTCAGGGAAAGGGTTTAGAGAAACATCAGGCCAGGCAAACTAATGAAAATTGAAGGGCTTGTTTAATCCCCTAAACCGTGGTAATAAACTCAGAGCAGCAGTATTTATGCTTCAAATGTATCATTTGAAGAATTTGCAAATGGTATTTTTAAAATCTGACAGATGACCTAAAGAGGTAAATCCACTTAAACAAATCATATTCTTTTAAAATAAATGTCATTCTCCCTATTCACAGCAACATCCTCCATTCATAGATCAGAATTTCCTCTAACAGGCCAAAAAGCTCTTAAGTTAAAGCTGACTGCATCAGTGATGCAGCTCATGGCTGGGGGTGCAGGAGAGAGCTGTATGCTCCAAAAGGAAAGTTTCTCACAGGTAGAACATACAGCTGGGCCCAGATTTTCTGGATGGGAAGCAGGTGGGACCTACCTGGCCCAGTCTTTGGACAGGGAAAACCCGTGAATGTCATCTGAGAAACATGGGTAGAAAAACCTATCGGTGTATTCATGAAGGATGGAAAAGGGACTAGGTAATTTTATCCAGGCTAATTTTCTAAATCTTATTTAACTCTTTATTAATAACTCTGATAACTATTTAAAATGCTTTTTTAAAAATCCCATTGAGGTGTGACCTTTCTATCACTTAGTAGTCCAGACTGATTCTTTCTGCATTCAACTCTTTTCAGTCTCATCATCTTTTATTTAAAACAGACTTCTTCAACAACTTTTATGCTGTAATTATGAATTTAGAAGTTTCTGATTCTGTACAAGGACTTTAAGTGGCTCCTTCAAGTGGCTCCATACTTGCCAAGCAGTGCTTTATTCCTGACAATATTTCTAATATTCATAGATTTGTTAAGGTTGGAAAACATCTCCAAGATCATCCAACCATTAACCCAACACTGCCATGTTCACTAAATCATATCTACAAGTACCACATCCACACGCCTTTTGAAGACTTTCAAGGATGATGATTCCACCACTTCCCTGAGCAGCCTCGATCTTGCTTGTGGTTTTATTGTTTGTCCCTTTTTCCTTTGTCTTGCTGCCATGGACTCTGAGAGATGTTACCCCACGACCCTACCCCCTTTCTAGTAACCAGCAGCATGGAGTTAAACCTCCTGGTGCTTGGGTCCTTTCCTTACCCTTGGGTTCTTCTCCCTACACTTGGGCTCTTCACCAAACACAGACTTCCATTCCGTGTTGATTCTTGTGTCTCAATTTAAAGCAGCCTGAATGGCAGAGTCAGCCTATTCCTGCAACCAGGCTGCTTCTGAGCAGACTGAAAAGCAATCAGGAGTACATTGTCTGAAAAAGTCCAAGCTTCAAATGTCTTCGTGGTCCTTTACAGTCAGATCATCAAACAGCTGCACAGCATTAACACAAGTGCATTGCGAAAGTTTATATTCTGATGAAAAGAAAAATTCAGTTTCTTCCCTGTCTGCCAGATTTATCAGTGATGAATGACAAAGTGTAGGGAAAAATAGAGAAAGAAAAGGACACAGAGAGAATCTGCTTCTCTCTATGTTTACAACTGGACCAATTATCCCAAGGCAAGGCTCCACCTGCACAGGAGGGACTTGTTCTGGCAACGCACCCACTACCTTGGGACAGGGCACTTCAAGGAAGGGCCTGCTCTACTTTCAAGCCCTGTGCACAATTTAAATTCCAGTATCACATATAAGCCTCTCAGGCAGATCTACAAAAAATAACAGTGCACTTGCTGAAATGAAAAGCATTTATATATCTGTTCAGATGCTACATTCCCAAAGAGGCAACATGTTCCTCAAGTTTCCCAGTTTCAAATGAGGAAACTTTTGGAATGAAATCTCCTAGTTTCCAAAATCTCCATAGCCTCAAAGTCCACGTGCTTTGGCCATGCCCAGAACAATATGTCTCAATAGTTCTGAGCAGTTAGGTATTTAGGTAATCTCAAAGTTTTGAAAATATCCAGAAACCCTTCTGAGGCTGGATTTGGAAATCCTGCTCTGAAAACCCTGACCTGGCTGGACTCGTGCAGTGCTCAGCTGTAGGGGCGGGATGGCCACACTGCAAGATGAGAGCTGAAAGAGAAATTATCTGCCAGGACATCTCAACCTAGTTTTTCTAATTGATAGTCCTAATTCACCAGGTTGAAAGATACTGGTTTTGTGACCTGGCTTGTGGGAGGAGTGCTAGGATGAATGGGGAAAACAAATATGCATCATGCATATGATTAAGAAAAGGGTAAATTGAGATGAGGACAATTCTTTTTCTCCCTCACGGTTCATCTGGGACCAAGGGCTCTTCAGTCCTTGCTCCTAAGAATATATACACAATCTGTTTCAAGATCTTATGTTCTGGCTTGAAAAAAAATGTGTTTTTAAACCCAAGAAGTGTTGGACTACACAGTGAATGTGCACTTAAGATTGCTGCATTTGGGATGTGACCATTTTTAAAGAAGATAACATCTGTTTGAAAGCTGAACAAAAATTGAGCTCATGCATTTTCGGGAACTTATTAAATAACATAAGACAGATTGTCTTTCTTTCATTTAAAACCTTTTCTTTAAAAGGAAAACTACAAGCACTACACAAAATGAAGTCAAAGGCTGCTTACACTTCCACTCTACAAATAGTTTTTACTAGTAATTGCTGGATCAAGCTGGTAATAGTGCCGGTGTGTGCCCACTGAAATAATAACAATAACAATAACAATAACAATAATAAAATTTTTAAATAGTATATATCTCTGTCCCTGTCTCTGCAGGCTTCTTTTGATTTAGGACTGATAGACTCTGCACACAGAGCTGGATACAACAGGATTTCAGCCTCCTCTCTACCATATGTTTTAAAACTGGAAGGTTTTCTTCACATCAGTACATGAATTGAGTTCTGCAGGTCTGACCTTAAGAAGGGGAAAGAGTGAGAGTTTCTGCATAGGTATTGCAGCTGGTACATAAGAATCAAAGGATCTTTCTCGCTGCCTTAGATACTTTAGGCTTACAAGTGTTCCATCGCAAATAATGTGCAATAAGTAGCTCATGATCCGTAATAAACGTGGTAATTTGTATCTGTAAATCAGACACAGTGTGTGTGCACCTTTTCCTTCCCTAGAGGGAGAAAGAGAGACCTTTGAAGCCTCCTTTGAAAAGGGACGTCCCACTCACCTCATTCAAGTGCTTATATTTTTGTCTTATTGCATATAGAGAAAAATCATATATATCTACTTACATATAAAATTATAAAAAAGCCTTTCGGTCAGAGTGAGAAATTACTTTCTCCTGATAAGTATGTGATGATATGTTTGGTATATTATTTAGATTACATATCAGTATAAAATATTAAGTGTAACATGATGATCTGAGGAAAAAAGTGGGTGAGACTCCTATTTACACTGTACTCTTGAAACCTTTAGTACTCTGAACTGAAAAATCTTGAAAATCCAGTCCTAGAAGAACAGAGTGTCAGGTCCCAGAGGATTCTCAGGCTATGATACAGAGATGCTGGATACAGCACTGTTTTCTCAAGGCAGGCTGCACTGCCTGCCAGGACTCATCTTGCTGCCCTCCATAGACAACATGCACTTAAGCAAGTTAGGCACATTGAGTCTCCTGGAGGACTGAGAGTCCTCTTCCTCTCCCCATTGACAAGATAGAGAATTTACACATTGTCCACCAGAAAACTAAGAGTAGGAGAAAATTAGTTACTTGAGTTTGTGAGTGGGTCACTCAGCAAATGGAGGTAGTAGCAGCAGAGAGGCATTTTCCTGCAAAATGAGGAAACAGAATAGTTGTGGTTTCATGCTAGTAAGATTTTTCTTCAGTGACTCCAAGGCTATTTATCTGACTTATTCATGCTTTCTTTCTTTTTTATCTTTCTTTTTGAAACATAGTTCTTTAGTATTTGCACCCAGAATATTTTCATACATGTCTGCCTGTAGATGCTTTGCTTTTCTCCTAGGTCAGTTCAGTATTTTATTAGTTTTGAAGTTTCTTCCTTATTAGTCACAGGGCCTCTAACATTGATGTGCCCAGCAGTGAGGAGGTAGAATGGGGATTGCAAGCTAAAATCCTGCTGAGGACTTCTTAGCTCTGCTGGGACCCACAGCTTCAGTGCTGGTGAGAAATCTGGGAAGCAGGAGCCATTTGAAGAGGGGCAGTGAGATGCCCTTGAGTTTTGTGATTAGAGGGGCATTATTGGGATGAACAGCCTTTGAGGCTCCAGGTCAAGCAGTAAAGGAAGGGATAAGTAAAGGAGGCAAGTGAAGGAGAGAAAAAAAAAAAAAAAAAAACCACTGAAACAGCCAGGCCCAAATAATAAAGCTTCTGGTAATCTCCACCCTTGAACATGCTTCAAAGCTGGAGAAATTCATCACACTCATGCAGTAGCGCAACAATTCTTTATATTGTATAATAAATGCTGTCAGCTGCATAAAGTGACCACATTTGCAACCCTCAGGGGGAACTAGACTATTTTCTCATCACAAAACACAGATATTTATTGGACAAAAACAAATTATGGGACTTGAATGTATTTATTTTAATTTGTTAATTGTTATTTTGTGGACTTGAAGGGATTTCCTACATGAAAATATTAATCAGTGGGAAAACCTTTTTTTTTCTGAGAAGTACTTTACGCTGCTAAAAACGTTTGCTAACCACATGTGCAAGCAAATGCAACAGCAACTTTTCCTTTTCTGTCAAATGCAAGTTTCTTATGCCCTTTTCCTTTGCCAATACGATTGCCAAGAGCTATCCAAAAGACTGAATTTTTCCAACTTCTTTAGTTTAATAAATTTCTAGTGGTATGTTCTCATTGTGGAGCACACGTATTGCAGTTTGTGTTTGACAAGTGTTAGGTTATGTTTTAATTCTGGGGCAAAACCTTAGGAGCACCCAAGTGCTTGGGAATGGCAGTAGAGTCAGGCATGAAAGAGCAATGTCCAGCATTGTTCAGGTTGTGCTGAGCACCAAAAGGTTGGTTTACTGTGAGCCTGCCAATACTCTGAATATCTGAAATGGTCAAACCTTCAACTCAGATGCAGAAGAAAGCCAATAAAACCCCATCCTCTGAAGCACATGTTCTCTCCCTCCATTATTTAAGCACTTTCTAGCCAAAGGAACTAAGCTATCCACCGCATAAAATTTTAGGCTTTGCCTTGTTTGCTTTGTCATAAATCTGTTTAATGGCAGTTTGCCACTATCCAAGTTCTGAAGGATCCTGAAGCACTCCACAAATCATAATACAAATTATTAACTGGGGTTGCTCTGTTAAGCACCCAGGGGCATCTGTCCCTAAGGCTCTTCACTGTTCCTTTTTACTCATTAAATCTATTTCGACCTCACAGTTGGGTTTTTAAAATTATTATCTTCTGAGTCTTGGTATGAAAATACTCTAGGCAGTAAAATTCAGACTGACAAAAATTCAGACTTTAAACATGACTTTAATATGTACCACTGTAATACCTTATCTTGGAACACTCAATTGGAATTAAAAGTACTTACCTGCTAATATAAGATAGTTCTTCCAATATGTCTGCAGATATATTTCTCAGGAGAGAAATAATGGAGTATAAATGTAAAAAAATATATTCCCACATGTTTTTAAACTTGTGGATTTGTCTTGTTCCATTCACTGCAGACATTTTCTTGTTTTTCTCTCACCTGTCTCTGCAATAATCTAATACTCAAAAGACAAAGGGATAATTCAGCCCATTTTTTATTTTAGTAATAAAAATACAACTTACTTGCTACACCTATGTTACAGAGCAAGTATGAAACCTTCACAAGTTTCACCCCTGTAATTTTCCTAGTAGTGACTTTTAAGGTCAAGACAACTCTAAAGGTCCATAGGTCCTGCCCATATGAAGTTTCTACTACTTTTCACTATTTATTACTCACTCATAATTCACCTTTTTCAATCAGAACTCTTTACTTCTCATTGCCCTTTTCAGAACAATTCAGAATTCCTGAATGTCTACTGTATTGCTCTTACTCTTTTGTACCAGTTACTTATTGCATCATCAAATGTTGCTACTTTTGCCAAGTAACCACTCAGCTTGGATGCATGATACAATTATTTTCTAAATGGCTGACAATAGCATCACAAATCTCAGCAAGGTGAACCCATAAACTTGTGTCTTAAAAGAGAGAAATTATCAAATTGCATAGTGTGGTAGAGATATAAATGGAGATAATTTATGAATCTTCCTAGGCTGTGAGCACAAAGAAAGGTAGCCCGGCACTGGTTTGGTGTTATAGGCCACCCTTTAACAAAGCATGAAAACTCACATCATCTTAGACAAAAAAAGAAAACAAAAAACAAAAACAAAAGTAAAAAAAACCACCAAAAAACAAACGAAAAACCCAAACAAAACAAAAAGCATTTTATGCTTAGATAACTGCATTTATAGCAAAGGCACATATCTATCTATCTAAAACATACCAAGGGCTATCAGTCCCAAGCAAAGAATTTGCACATTGATTTGAAAATGTGTCTCCTTACAGTGCACTCTGGACCCAGTTCTCTTGATGGCAATGTCTGCATAAGACATTTATTGGAATCTGAGTCATTACTGGTCCATTATTCAGAATTAAAAAATAATATTAAAAAATCCTTGTGGCAGGACTGATTCTGGACCCAGGGTATGGGAAGCCCAGACTTCAGTAGCCAGAAGTGTAATATGCACTGTGCAATAGAAAAATACTCAGAGGAAACTGAAAAAAGTTTTGAATTAGGAACCTGTGAGAGAGAAGAGAGAGAGAAATATTTTCATCTGCAGGCCTCAGCTTAGTTTTTTTCTACCAGCTGATTTAGCTTATGGTTGCTTTAAATCTGTTTGGTTTTTTTTGCCTCACTTAATACTTACTTTCAGCATAGCAATTTAGGTGTCCATCAAAGCATTGTGAATTCTTGGTGCCAGACAGATAACATTTGGGAGTTGTAGCACTGAATATTTCATTGGATTTTTGATTCTTTTCGCAAGAGAAATCATAGTTACAGGATGCTGTGACCAGGAGCCCCATCATTAGTCCTCCTGCAGTCATCAGCTTCTCTTATACAAAAATGTGACCTACCCAGACTGTGCTCCTGAGCCTTTATCATCTACTTTGATTCCACGACCCTACTGTTCTCTCCGTGATGCATCTTGGACTCCGCAACTTGCCTTGGCTGTGTGCCAGACCAAGAAAAGTGGTGGTTACCACATTTTACACAGCTCCATGACCTCTCGGAGGGTAACAGCAAATTGCCAGTGCAGCTGTCAGCTGGGAGGTTTGTGTCTGGCTGAAAGCAAATGTCAATAATAATCAGCATCTGTTGTGGGTCTCACACTGCTGGGCATATCTTCAAGTGTGCAGCACAGCTCCAAGTGAAGCCACTTATTTAGCTGCCTAAATATGGATCAGGAACGCACATTTATTTGTTGTTGCTGATCATATGCATGAGAAGTGATGCATCTCCGTGCCCATTCCAACCACCTTGGACTAGGGATGACTAAAACATGATAAGAGGAAAAGTTTCTGTTAGAATGATTGAGTTTTAATGCACAGTGAATTCCTATGCTACATGATACTGAGTTATGTTTGAACCTCGTCCTGTTTCACAGTGTAAATGAAGCCTCTAGCAAGACTTTAAGGTGCTAAATCTGATACTTATCATTCAATTTACCTTTGAAATCTCATAACATTTCACACAGTTTCAGACTAGAAGAAACTGTGATATAAGTTAGTCTGACTTCTTGTATAGTGCTAAAGACTCGACCTGCTGAGGACACTCCAAAATGACTGCAGTGGCAGAGAACCAACTAGGTCAGATCACCTTAAATGATCTTGCAGACAGTCTATATCCCAGAGAGAGAACCTCCAGACTGAGAACTTGCACTTAAGATCATTCTGGAAGCAACCAACTTGTGTCTCCCAGAGAGGCTGCCACCATGCAGGTACAGCCCACGTGACACCCATTGCCTTCCAGCAATAACTCACAGTCCCAGAAAATATTTTATATCAATCCCTAGGTTATCACATTTTAAAAAAATATACCAAGAATAGAACTCAAGTTATGGTGACCCACCATTAAAGTAAGGAACGATTCCTGGAGAAATTCCCTCAGTCCTTGTGAGCTGCCATTTGCCCATGGAAGTCCAGGTAAATGCAGTACTAATCTCTTTAATCTCAGTATCTGGTGTCAAGGAGGACAACCTGGACATGAATAAGAGTAGGTTACTCTTTATACTCAGACTGATTCCAGTACATTAACAGGACACTGTGCTTGCTCACTGCTGATTCCCAGGATTTATGGTTATGTAATAAGTTTCTTAGACGAGGATTCCTGTGATATTTATAGTCGGTTTTTCTTTTTTGTTTACCTCCCCTTTTAGGCCACAGTTTCAGAACTCCTCTAGTACTTAACCTCAGGGTAGACTTTCTCTGCTTCTCTTTCTCCTTTAGACAATAACACTTTCCTCTGCTCCTTTCCCCCTGCCAGGTGAACAGCTGCTGGTGAGAAGGTATGTCCTCAGCAAAAGAGAGGCTTTGTAAAACTCTGAAGATGTGCTCACGGCAGATATACTTGGCTCGTGACAGGTATCACTGAAATTCATGGAAAACTGAAATCTCATTCCTTCAGTCTCCTTCGAAAAATCAGTCTTCAGCTCTTCTAAACATCAAACTATCCTGAGTTTCCTCTTTCTGCTGCCTTAGACTTATGATACAGCCTCAGATTCAGACTCCAGACTCATTGCCAGCCTACATGAAGACTACGGAGGGTAAAGAAAATGACCAGACATTTGATGCTTATGTGTGGCCTATGTTTTTCAAAATAGCTTAAGAATCAGTGTCCTGCCAATATTTACTTATCCTTAGACCTCAAACTTCCTCATATTTCAGCTTTTAAAGTAACCTTATTACACTGCAGTTTTTAAATGACACATTTGACTGTTCAGCAAAAGATAAACATCTTCAGATTCATTTGCTTTCTGAGTCTTCAAAATGAGTGTTATAGATTCTATAGGAAAGGAAAAAAAAGTCTGTCACTGACTGCATCAATGTGCACATACCACCCTTTTTAATACTGAAAGAATTTGTTATGATTTCTGTTATTCCTAAGACCACATAAATTAAAACAATAAGACAGCTAGAATAAAGTGTTACCAAATCCTAATCTCTAAAAGTGATGTGAAATATTTTCCTGCAAATAAAAACAGAAAGAACTAATGATCCAGAGCTTTTAGCCCATTTAAGTGAAAGACTAAAATAAACCTAGATTCTAAGTCTTGATCAATATTAGAAATGTGTGGTCTAAAAAATAGCCTAAAAAGTGTATACATTGGTCTCCAGCTGAAAAATGTGGACTTTTTTTAGTTAAATATTTTGGTGGGGGAAATTCACTCTGCAGTTTAGGGGGTTCTGTGTTAACTTCAAAGGAAATGTAGCTATTTCTGGTTGTTATTACAAGAAGTCATTCATAGTCCTAGACCTCTTTGGAAAGAATGCTAACAATTTCAAATGTCATAGGCCAGTATTGACACGAGCTTTGAAAAAGGATCACATTCAGTGCACTGAGTCAAGAGATTTCTTTCCAGGTAATGATTAATTTTCTTTATACAATGTAATAGTGGAAGGATAAGCAAACTCACCTTTTCATCAGAAAGAGGAGGAGAATTTGGTTCGTGATGAAGGGTTTTTGCCTTCTTTGAGAATCCTTTTTCATCTGTGCAGGATATAGGAACACAGAATAGATGGTGCTTAAACCTTGGTGGCTTGTGACAGAGAACAAAAGCACAGATTTCTCATCTTTTCACTTTACATTGCAAGAAAAAGGGTCACTCTTGCAGTGTTTCCTAGAATAGGGGCTTATCCTCCCTAATGTCCTTATTAGTTAATTTATAAGTGATAAGGAAGAGGGAGACAGTGAGGCCACCAGGTTAACTGGGAAGGTGCTGGTGACCTCACTCCCGAGCAGCTCCTGTAGAAGGGACAGTGCTGCTTTATGCACAGGAGGAGGTCGACACTTCCAGGCTTTGCAGCCCTTAGGACACCTTCGGCTGAATACTATGGGTGACTTTGACAATCTCTGGGCCAAAGTGCTCCTAAGCACCACCAGTGTCACACTGAGTCTCCTAATGTAAGGAAAAAAAAAAAAATCCCTGATCCTATGACTGATTACTTTTTTCCTAGTCCAAATTTAGGACCTAGCTGAAATCTAGGTGTGGATACCCCGTGACCTTCTGGAGCCAAGGGAGCCCAAGGCCATCGAGTATCTCAGATGTCTCTACATGTCTATATGTGGGCAGCTGAATTGAACACTGACCATTATTGTTTTAGATATAATAGAAAATTAGATTTTTTTTTTTTAATGTGGATTAAACATATATTTATTCTAAGTTGTGCACTGAGAGTCTTGGAGGCTTTTCCTGGTATCAGCTGAAAATCTCACTGAAACTAGTCCCTTTTCTTGTGCCCTGCAGTTACTTGTCAATCTTCACTGCCTCACCAGATTTTGTACTTTCTGTCACTTGTTCTTGGCAGATGAAGATTAGTTTAGAAACAAATGAAAAAGGATTAAAATACAGATGCTAAATAAAGTAACGCATGTTAATGGGCATCCTACAATTTCTCCCACTTTAGCCAAAGTGGTCTCTAACAGTGAATGAAAGGAAGAAGATGGGTAGCAGATGTTTTCCACTGTCTTGATTGTAAACTGGCCTGACACTTCCCCCCAAAGAGTTTATCAAGAAGGTTTGGTTCAGTGAATCAGTCCCAAACCCAGAGCTGAAGCACCAACATCTCAGTCAAAGCGAACAACTTCTTGGACCTCATGGGGGAAGACACCAACAAACCAATCAGAGAAAATATTTTGCCTTTACAAAGGCACATTTCTTTTGTGACACGCAACTACTTAATATAGTAAAGGAATCCTGAAGGATAGTTACACCTCACATTGATATCCCCAGGAGTTAGTTACAGACCTCTGCAAGTCAACTTTAAGTTTCAAGCTTTTCTTTAAAATTTAAAATTTGATTTACTCTGGAGCACATTCCCTGGTAAGATAAAACAGTACCATGTGGGAGGAGTTGCCACCTGAGTTCAGATATAGCAGAAGACAGGAATAAGTGATGCCACAAGTCAGCTGTGGGACGTGTGCTGGGCAAAATGAAAGGAGAAAACGTAGAAGCAAAAACCCAAAGTAACCAATCTCAGTTAAATTTTAACTGAATTTTAGATTTAAAACTGTATTCTAGTCATTATAATTGGATTTATTAAAGATGCAGAAGTTTTATAATGAGATAAAAGTAGGCTCTAGTGTTAGATCTGAAATAGAAATCAAAGCGTAAAATAAATGAAAATTATTTTAATGCAGTTATTTTCATGCATTGCAGTGAAGACATACAGAAACACTACTTCAGCTTGTCAGAAAAACAAATCGGAATAACAGTCATAGATCTCATACAGAGAACATAAATAAATAAAAGAAAACTAAGAACCATATGTCCTGATTTTGGAGGATGAGGAAAAGTAAAACAGCCAAGGAAAGGATAATAGAGAAAACAGCATGGAGATAAAAATATTAAAGAAATGGGATATGAACGCTGTTGCCAGAACGTTGCATAATGACTGCTTTTACGAACAAACAGAACCAGAAACGTTGTCTTCTTCCTTTCCAAGAAACCTCCAGCAAGTCCAGAATGTGACATGATTAAGCAGGAGGACAGTTTTTTCCCTCCTAAGCAGTGAGGATGGGGCACTTCATGTTCTCTTGGAGAAGTACACGTGCTCTTCTGGTCACTTTTCAACGTGCCTCGCGTTCCGTCCGTTTTCTGTCAGCTCTGGGCAATTGAGCAACACACTTTAAGGATGATGGAACTTGAGAGTCCATCAACTTCAGATTTCTAGAGTGATAAATAATGTATCAATCAGAGTCTGGAATTATGTTTATTTTTCCCAACAAATCTGCAAAATTTCAGTCACAATTATTTTCCTGGATTTTTCTGATGTCCTTTTCTTTCTGAGATAAGAGGGAAAACACAGACTCCACGCTGGAAAGAGGGATTGTTCTACTAAATAAATATTCAGTGGTGCAGATGAGTGTTTTCCTTGCCTTGAGGTACAACCACTGAGAGAGCCACGATAAAATCTAAAGAAGATTAAGGCCTGCTAAAAGAAGCTTTCGACAAAGGGAGAAGAGAAAAGAGATTATCACTGCCGGAGCAGGGGCAAGCATATGTACTCTCTTGTCCTGCCCCAACTGCCCTCCTTTTGATGGAACTGTTGGCTGGAAAACACAGCTCCCTGGGAAGTGTGAACATTGCAGCCAGTAATTATGGGCCGTTCCTGGACAGGGATTTCATGTGGCATGTTGTAGTAGCCCTGGCAGTCAAAGGAGTGTTCTGTTGTATTCACATCCCCTGTGGCCCAGCTGTGTGATCCCCCACTCACATCCATCTTCATGTCTGGACTGTGGCTGTCCCATCCATCAGTCTGTGCTGAGGCCAATACACCTTAAAATAGTGGCTGCTATGATGGAAAAACATTCCTGTGATGGGTTTAAATCTGAAGGAGGGAGAGGAGTCCTGTGGTGGGGAAGAGCTGGTTAAAGGAGGACAGATAAACCAGAAGAGAAAATATGTATATAACACACCCGAGGATGGTATTTTTCCCTGTCTGGGAAGAAGAAAGATTTCTTATTTTTAAGAATTTCCATTTGTGTGAGTGATCTACTATCCCATAGTAGTCTTCCAGTAAGTGTTAAGAGGACAGGTTACTGAGGTTATGTCTACGTTAGTAAACTAACCAGTAAATAACACTGATAAACAACACAGACCAGTGCTGGCTCTGAAGCTGTGTGGGACCTGTACAGGTGTCCCCTGCCACCCAGAGAGAGCAGCTGCATCCAGCCCCCTTAGCAGCAAGATGCCCCCATCTGCACCATGTCCTGCATCTCATAGCAGAAAACCACCGGGAGCAAGAGGCAGTCATGCCAGGCCAATCTTTACACTTAATAATAGAATATCTTCATAGAATCATAAAGGTTGGAAAAGACCTCTATGCCCAGCCTGTAGTACTGCAGGTCCTAGCACTTTGCCTCATCGAATCTCATACCTTTGGCCCCAGTCCAGCAATCCAGCCTGTCCAGATCCCACTGCAGAGACTTCCCACCCTCCAGCAGATCAGCACTCCCACCCGACTTGGTGTCATCTGCGAACTGACTGAGGGTGCCCTTGTTCTCCTCATCCAGATCATCAATAAAGATATTACACAGGACTGGCCCCAGTACTGAGCCCTTGGGAACACACTTGTGACCGGCCACCAGCTGGATGTGACTCCATTCCCCACCACCCTCTGGGCCTGGCCATCCGGCCAGATTTTTGCCCAGTGAGGAGCACACCTGTCCAAGCCGCGGGCTGCCAGCTCCTCCAGAAGAATGCTGTGGAAAGCAGCATCAAAGGCTTGACTGAAGTCCAGGCAGACATACCCACAGCCTCCTCCTCAACTGCTAGGTTGGTCACCCAGTTGTCCTCCCCATTGTTTGTGACAGTTGTGGAGCTGGCACCCTGTCCCCTGGTCCTTCTTCATTTACTTGTAGAGACAGAGCTAACAAGGCTAGCGAGTGGCCATGACATTCTCACCATGGCTCTCCTAGGCAAGGTGTCACACAGTTCAGGCGACAGGAAAGGCCAGGGAATGGTACCTGTTACCAGCGTGGACCACTGTGGGCCAGTACCTGCCAACAGCAGTCAAGGCCTAATAATGTCGTAATACAGATATAATAAGTGTGCAAGTTCATATTAACCTAGGCTTGGAAGACTGATGGCCCAGGGATTACTGCTGACAGGACTTATTGTACTCCACAAACTTTGAAGAAGACTCAGGAATATTTCTCATAACTCAAAGGAAACACTTCAGATAGCATTCCTGCTGCACAGGGAAAGTAAATATTTAAAGCTTATTCTGAGGGATGGGAAGGAACAAAATGTGCAAATTTTACATCTTCTACAAAACAGTAATTTAAATTCACAAAGGTAAGAGTTTCTTGTCAAGACACTAAATAACAAGATACTATTTGACAGAAAATAGGCCAAACTGCACCAAGAATCGTCTATGATGATTTATTTTACAAGAAGCTCCAGTGAATTGCAACAACTTAACCTAAGATCATGTCTACTATTAGGGTTTTAGGAGGATGGTTTCAGCTTTGTTCAAACTTCCCATTATTTGATTCACTTTATAAGAAAATCTTAGAGTGTATAAAGAGTTTTCTTTGGGTAGAATCAGAAGGTAATGGCAGACACATTCCTCATGGGCTCCAAAGGCACCGGGTAGCTCAGTCCAGGTGGCCTGGCCACAGCCAACCCAAAGCAAATCCCACAGAAGTGTGTATGGTATGGACACCAACACCAAATGTTTTACCTGTTTGCTCCCAATATCTGCCCTACTTGCTGATGTAAACAAAACCTACTGTGCTTTCTGTCCACAGCTCAGATATTAATGTCTTTTTAACATTTTAAAAAATAGTAGATCAAAGAGGCAAAGCAGAATTTCAATATGCTGATTTGAAAAGCAGCAAGGCACAAGCATTATACTATAACACATCTCAAGAAAATTTGAACCTAGTCTGAAGCAATATATTTGGCATTACTTTCAACCATCAAGTTGCCAGCAGCTTAGCCTTACCATTGCAACTGACTGAGCCAGTTTTGACTTAGCCAGATACCCTGGTTGCATGCATACACTGTTTTCTATGTCCAGTGCTGCCATATCTGTGAGCTGTGTATGGATTAGCCTCACAGTGCAGTGTTTGATTTTTGCAGAAATACATGTACTGGAGCCTGTGAAACAGTGCAAAACCCATGGTATTCACCATTTTAATTTCTTCATTAATCTAACATTTCCACTGAATAATAGTAAAAAATGGTTAAAATCTATGAAATGGACTGTAACGGAATCATTAGTGATCCCCAGTATAATTTAGGATTATCTGATACGAAAAATCTTGGGGTTTACATTTCTAGGTATTTTTAGTCCTCAGGGAAGATCAGAGCAGGTACCCCATAAGCAACCTTCATTTCAGTGCCTGCAGATGTTGGTAGCAGATTCTCTGGGTCACTAGAAGAAACATTTTCTTAAAATAGAAATTTTCAGGTGCAGAAGTAAGGCCAAATCACAGCAGTTAAATATTCTCTTGTGACTTTCTAAATATAGGCAAATGCATCACTGAGTTTTATTTCTGTACAAACAGGATGGTGTCTGTGCATGGTACAAGTGAACCTGCTAGTCAAACACTTAAATGCTAACAAAATGCACCTATCTGAGAAGAGAGGTGTTATGTACTCTCCACAGGCTGTATAAAATAAGATCTGACTATGGAGTCTGTTATGCTGCCTCAAGTGTAGAAGCATCTACTCTTTTATAAGAACAAAATAACACTTGAGATAATGATGACATAAATTTATTAACACTATATTCATGTACAGTGTTATTCTTCCATTTTTATTGTTAAGCATAAAAAAAAGTAAAAGTTAATAACTGAGCTAGAGTCTAAACTCTTCACTTCCCTCACAGATCACTTACTTCTCTGAGTATTTCCTCATCTATACTCATCCAGTATTCACAGTGTGGACCCAGACTACAGGAGCTTATATCTGAGAAGTTGGAACAGCCAAGAGAGAAAATCTGATGCAACTGAAAGGTTGTATCTGAGAGGGCAGCTGAAAACGCAGGAGATGCAGACACATGAAACAAAGCAGAACAGCTTGGGTGGAAATGAACTGGGGATGAGCAAAGTGCACAATGATCAAGATGTTGAAACAAGACACCAGCATCTACAGGAAAACAGGTCACCAGAAACCAGATGAGCAAAGTGAGACTTGGGGTCTACTTTCTAACTGATCTCTGTGCTTATTTCCTAGTAACAAATGACCCTTTTAACAAAGAAGGGATATACCGTGAGTTACTTTTTTTCC
Source organism: Cnemophilus loriae (assembly GCA_013397755.1). Taxonomy (NCBI): domain Eukaryota; kingdom Metazoa; phylum Chordata; class Aves; order Passeriformes; family Corvidae; genus Cnemophilus; species Cnemophilus loriae. The sequence continues at coordinate 4,182,784 of VZTF01001612.1, forward strand.
AAACAAAAGAGACAGCTAATGGAAAGCTGGAGGACAGAGAGAATCAGTTATGGCAGGGGAAAGAAAAACAAAACTGGAGGAGGCAATGTGATAAATGCATGCAAAGGGAGCCTGACTAGAAAAGTCCACATGACGCCAAACAACTTACTGAACTAACATGAATGCAAATAAAAACCAAAGTCACTCTTCAAAATATAAATACAACAGAGATGTGCATCAATGTTCCCCAGCTGTTGAGCTGTAAATAGCACAGAAAAGGTAGTTGGAGGTCAGAAACCATGGGAGCCATCCAAGGGCAGGTTGAGGCTGAGAAAAGGCCAGATTCTGCAAACCACAGAGGGCTGAGTTTGAGTAAACACAGGAGCACAGCATTCCTGGTATCAGGAATGAGCTGTTCATGGGAGGGTTCCCTTGCACCCCTCTGGTCACCCTTACCACCAGCACAGCAGGTACAGCTCTATGTTCTACCACTACATTTCTGACTTGGCAGTGTCCTCTCAGACAGATGTTTTATCCATAATTCCAGCTGTCATATTCTCAAAGCAGGGTAAACAAGATCTTGCTGGCTGCTTTCCTGCATCCTGGATCTGTTCATGAGATCTCATGGCTAGATCATTTCACAGCTGCTTTAGGGGTTCTGCAGCTTATTACACAAATATTTACTTTTCAGAAGGAGAAACCAAGTGCATTAGGCCCAAGTCTGAAAAGCTTTGTTTCTTCCAGCTCCTTCCTGTGGGGGTTTGGCAGGCTGAAACAAATGAGTGTGAAGACAACACGGCGTACAGCACAGAGAGTCATTAAAAGGTCAGAGTGACACCTAAGTGCTGCGGTGCTGCAGCATCCCAACAGCCAGCAGAGCACAAGGAAATGGTGCAACTGCAAATGCCATAGGAAGGACCTCTCCAGCCCCAATAGCTAAAAGCAATTTACAGTGGTCTTTTGGGAATCAGCCTTCAGCACACTCTACTGAAGTCCAAGTGAGGGTTGGACAGGTGCCATCGGCTGTAGGGAGACACCTTCTGATCCACAGAGACACACCTGCACTGTCCTTGCAGAAGAGCAGATCTCCTGAAAGTTTTCAGAATCTCTCTGTGGCTTAGTATCTCGGGTTTTTTTTTCAAGGCAACTTACGGTTTGAAAACAAGGTCCAGGTCCTTCCAATCATCATTTAAACAGTCTGAAAATGAGTACTTGGAATTTTGGGAGTGAGGCACATTTGAGCTGGGCACATTTGCATCACTGAAAACAACCACACACAGGGCCTGAAAAAGCAGGTACCATTACAGAAACACGAGGTTACTCAGATCCTGAAAAATCTCATATTACTGACTGCCTTTGAAAAATTGTGGCCACACTGCTGTTCTCACACTGTAATCATACATTACATAAATCTGGATCTCGAAATGATACCACACAGAAAGTGTCAGTCTGGCCTGACTCCAAGGGGTTCATTTAGGCATTTCTTTTCATTTAAATCATATGCAAACAAAGTGATCTCAGGTTACTATGAATAAAGACAATTTTTAGTATACAGTAATGGATATATGGAAGGAATGTCAGCTGTCTTTCTTTTTGAGGTAGATACAATTAAGTATTTTAAAACAGCTAATATGATTAAGTAGCATTTATTGGCTATTAGTGGCTATGCAAGTGCAGTTCTTACTATATCAGTACTGTTCAAGAGCAGCCAGATTTAATTCTGCTCTGTAAGCAATGGTGTCAGGTACATGTTAATGTATTCCTGAGGTGGTAAAAGTGAGAAAAAGTCACACTGTCACTTTAGGGGAGTTCACAGTTGTTGCTTTTGGAAGATTAATTTTCAGTTTGAAATGTCAAAAAACTTCATATAGAATGATCAAAAGAAGTCCCTCTTGCCCCGTTTTTTTTTAACCTCTCTATGTTGATTAAACTAATCTTGTAAAGGTATAATGCACTACTCAGCAGACTCCTCAAAATGAATTCCCTGCAGATGCATAAAGAAGTAACGTTAGGCACGCAACACATAGTAAAATAAGCAGCATATTCCAGGCCAGGATGCCTATTTTGCTAAGAAACTTGTGGCAAGAGTTTAGCAGTGGTATCAACAATCATCTGGGGAACCAGTAGTGCCAGACGCTTAGATTTATGTAATTCCACTGACCTGGATTTTGAGGTTTCCAGCTTAACTGGAAACTTTATATGAAAATACTGGTGTACTGTATCTTAAAAATGGCACTAAATATATCACCTCACTTTCTTTATTAAGAAGACTGCATCCATGCTGTCTTCAAAAGTGACATTCCTGAGGCCTTCCTTTCATGGCATGGTGGGACAGCAGAAAGAGCAGAGCATGGCACGAACTTCACTTCTGCCAAACAGGCTCGATGAGGTGGCGTGGATATCCCAGAGAAAGCCCTGCCAAGAGTTCCCTGCCCAAATCACTTGGGCTGGAAAGTCACATTGCTGTTTTCATTCCCAGCTAGATGAGAGCTACTAGAGACAAAGCTCACACTGCCGAATTCAGCATAGAGAGACAGACCATTAGTCAGTCAGCTGTGAAATGTAAATAATTTTTGCCTTTCAGAATATCCTCCCTGATTCTGTCAAAATCCATCATGCACAACTGCTTAGTCAAGCAAAAGGTAACACAAAGTAAATATTCCCCACACTTACAGCCTAGCAGTGAACGTCTTCATTTCAGTCCATCATTCTTCTCACGACACTTTGGTAAAAAATACTGTTCTTCCAATGTCAATCTATCCTGAGCACTTTTGAAATAACAAAAGCTAAATCTATTAAAAATCAGAGACCTCTGGTCTCCCTCATGAACTGTGAATTGGGAACAACTTTGCAGGCCTCACGAGCCAGGTTTCTTCATTCCTAATTGTAATCAGGGGTAACGCTTGGCCCACAATCAGTGAAAAAATCAGTAAAGGCCAAACCATGAACAGCCTCCTGATCTGCTTTCCAGGAGGTCAATGACCCCTCTGGGAGTATCCCCTCTGCCTTTGCAGGGGTAGGAAAGGGAGAGGAAGAATCAGCTTTGGGAATCAGCTGTTGACTGGGCCTTATTTTGTTATTTTCTTCATCGGATTCATAGGCTGATTACGCGGAAAGTTGAATTTGATTGTATTTCAAAGATGCGAAGGGTCATGACAGTGCACACTGCTGGATGCTTTCAAAGGTCCAGTCCCACTGTAACAAGAAGAGCAGGCTCTTAGGGAAACACATGAACCTCCTGAGTCAAGCACGTATCCAGAAATACTTACCAAAACTGATATTTTGACCATTTGGCTTCTCCATCACTGCTGAGACCCAACCAGCAAGTGTATGACCATAAATTGTTCTTTAAAATCTTTGTAGATGGAAACTAAATTTCATAGAAGATTTAAATTAAACTTAGCAACTTAGACCAAAAAATGTGTTCTGCTAAGTCACATTTGGAGTTAAAAAAAAAAAAAAAGAAAATAGTAGCATTATTTGAAAGTTAAAAGAGCTATAAAATCGAATTAAATTTAAAGATTGTATCAATATACTAATAGAAGAAAATAAATACATAGGAGCATTGAGAAACAGCTAAATATGTTAAATGATTCCTTGGAAAGATAGAAAATAAAGCTAATTTGAATATTTATTTCGATACTAAAGTTGCCAAAACCAATGCCTGCCTTTATCAGGCAGATAAAATGTGCTCAGGAATAATTGCAATAAAACCATCCATAGGGACAAAGTCTCCTGGATGCCAGCACTGAGCCTGCCTCTAACTTTGGGTTTAGCACTTTTTGTCTTTTTATCTTTCTTTCACTTACTGGTTTGTGCCCTAGGATATCTTCCCCAGTTACTGAGAGGTTCTGACAGGGGATCTTTACAAAAGCTGTCAAGCTTAATATTTTGGTCAATGATAGTGAATGCTTTCTTTAATCTTATGCTGTCAAAAAAGAAAGCATCTACCACGTTCTGTGTGAGCAGCAAAGAAATGGCTGTCCAGGTTAAATGTGATTGCTTCCATCAAATTTGAGAATTTTTTTTCTGTAATTTTCCTCAAGGTGCACAGTATATTCATATGATCTGCCAATGCATTCAGAATGTCACTTTTAATTACGAATACTGCTGTACTGAAGAGCCTCAGAAGAAGTATGGCTATTTTGCAAACGAAGCAAAGAAACAAGTCAGTCAGAGCATATTTCCTTTTAAGGATTGAATAATTAATTAATGAATTAATTTTCATTAATTTTACAGACAAATCTTCCCCGCCCACTGTTGTCATATTTCTCCTAGTGTAGAAGTTAAATCAGACTTAGAAATCAAATTATATTCTTTTGTCTGCTAAGTTATGTCACAACTTAAATACTTCTAGACACCTTGGCAATTGATTAAAGCTCCTTAGAATTATAAAACCACAGAATAATTCAGGTTATTCTTTGAATTGAAGTAGCCTTCCAGCACTCCACTTACCCTTATTCTGTGTTCATAAACTTGTTAAGGCTTTAAGTTAGAAATCTATTTTAGTAAGAATTCTTAATTACAGTTAAAGAAGTCAACCCTGATGACTGACTCACAAAAAAAAAAATCTGTCAAAAGGAACAACCATGTCAAGTTCATCAGTGGTGCTACGGGTAGCTTCTATTTGAAAGAACAGATGCTATGCAACAAAAAGATGTGATTTCTCTTCCCCATACTCCCCCACATCCCTCATCTCTCCCTCTCCTTTCCCCACCCCCAACCCCCTATAGGTGATTAGATTTGTCCTGGGAATCAGATTCTTTAAAAAGAAAAACCTATCTGGATTCTCCTTTTCAGCTAGTGTTAAACGACCAGATTACAAAATACCTCCTATTCCTGATTCCACCAAGGCAAATTCTACTTAGCCAGGGATGAGATGGTGATGTGCCAGAAACACAAAACTAAGGAACTTATGATTGAGAGTAGCTTCGAGACATTAAGGAGGAAAAAACGCTCTTTGTACATAATCTAAATGATTTCTGTCATTAGCTCCTATTTCGCATGACACATGGACCTTTCAGAAGAAGTCAATTTCAAATACAACTGAATGTACTTATTTTTCTTTTCAGGATAAGGCAGATTTATTTCTCAATTTCTAACTTTCATGTCAACATATACTACACACCTCATGCTCTTTTTCTGTCCTTTTCCCCTCGAGCACCTGCTGCTCTTTCCCCTGCTTCTAAGCAGCCACCTTTTGGTACCCAAGTGCCATCCTGCACCCGGGGTGATGCAAGGGCTGCCCACCTTCAGCCCCAGTCTGGGCACTGCGAGAAGGATGGCTCAGTGCTTCAGCACTGCCCTCAAATCCCTCAATCCCTATATTCTGACTGAGGCAGTCAGAAAGAAATGCCCATATTGCATTATAACAGATAAGTTCCCAGTACCAAAGCACGTAAATGAGTGTATGAACACATGAAGGTGCTTGGTGCAGAAAGCAAGAAAGAGAAAAGGAAATTAATCCCTTGAATAAGGCTGCTGGTCTCCAGCAAAGCTGGCTCAAGCAGTGTTTTGTCTGTGTGTCTGAGGAAGAGTGAAACTTAGAAAAAATGGCAAAGAAAACTGTTTGATGGATTACTTTGAATACTGCAGACTTCTTTTAGGTTCAGGGTGGGGAATGTTCAAGGGTTTCCCTCTGCAATCCCAGTTCCCTGGCCTGGATATTACTGGAGTCCTGATTTTCTACTCACAACCTATGCCTATAACATTTAATTACAATTTAATTTTAAAAATTAACTACATTTTTTTACCTAGTTTAGATACGCAATTGCAATCAGAAATCAACCACTCTGCAAGTATCACTAACATAGAATTTGCAGTTAAAAGGCCATCCACTTGTACACCCATATCAAATCAAAGAGCTTCAACCTCATCATAGCAATGCTCAGCATTTCCTGTTTTGTTTTGTTTTTTACAAGTGTTGTGTAACCTAACCCTAATTAATCTTCATGACAATATGAAACAGAAAGGTTAGATTTATTTGGGGGTGTACAAAGAATCAGATGGCAGAGCTGGGAGGAGAATTTCTGGGTAAGACAGTCTCGTGCTAAAATTATAGTTTCTGAAAACCTTCCACATATAATTCACTTGCTAATTTTGGTTTAAATTTCCTTTTTTTGACTCCAGTAATTATTATTAGCTGATGCAGTGTCTGTAATGTAGTCAACACTTTCCAGACATACAACCAAGGAAAATTATTTTTACAAGACTGCCTGTAAAAATACACTGCATGTCTGAGATCACTTTGGATTAGTGCGGCTGAGAGATTTTAAACATTGGTATGCACAATGTATGCAGTAAAACTATGTGGATTGGTAAAAACAAACTTCACTTTTTTCTTGTTGTTTTTTCCAGTTACTGAGCACAGCATGCTCTAAGTTAGTAAAACTGAAGTTTCACTGACCATAGAAGTACTTCAAATTGTATGGTTTTCTCTCTTTCAGAGTCTGACCCTAGTCTCATTTAATCATAGATTTTTACCTGTGCAGCAGTACAGACAAAACAAACTACCACCGACTTCTGGCAATGAAAGTAAGAAGAGGATTTAAGTCAACTATTTTTATATCTCTGCTATTCTCTGATTCCTAGGAACGGTAAGGTCCATCCAAAACTAAAACCACATTTTCCTCATACTTATCAGAAATCTATATTTATAAACGCATTACATATATACACACACACTTACATATAGAAACGTATGTCTTCATTTATTCCATGTATTTATATTTAAATACTTCCAGATGTTTATATATTTTAATAGATATATATAGAAAGTAGTTTACAGAAATACCAGAAGTGAACTTGCCTGTCAGATTGTGTCTGCAGCTGTCTGTTCTCTTCTGCCATCATGTGGGTATTACTGAAGTGCAGGAATGCAGCAGCTGTTGGGAGAGCACGAGTGGATGAGTGGGTGAGAAGATGAGAGGATGAGAAATGCCCCTGTGCCTCCCAGGTACCTCGGGCAAACTGGGATAGCTGCCTTCTCACTTCAAAACTGTCTGGCAAGAAGCTTGAAATCTGAAACACTTCTCCAAACCTTCAGGTCTTTAATAATCTAAAAATCCATGGACATTCATAAATAAAATAAAATAAAATAAAATAAAATAAAACCCCAGACACTTTGCTGCAGAGGTGTTTTATTGGAATACAACACTCCTTGGAATGATCCAATATTCTGGGTGTTTTTAGCAAGGAGGTCCAGAAGCTGAATCCCTCCAGGCTGGATTCTGTTTTTTCTCAGGGACCATCCAAATCTCCAGAAATGCTCCTTTTTAAGAGGCCATCAGAGATTAAGGAGCTGTTATATGGATATGTTCTAAATATGGCTGTTTCAGTTTAGTGTACTTAATCCTACCTCCCTGTGATTATGCTACTGACAAAATATATCAAATGTAAGATGTATACAACACAGCTACTTCAAATAAAGGCTCTTTTGACTTTACAACTTGTTAAACAAAGCATTATCTGTCTAGCTCCTGACTCAAAAATGTTCTGCAAGTTGTTACTTCTCTAGCATAGGCCTAAATGGGATAACAAAATTTTATTATTTTCTTTATTCCAAAATTATTTAAAATCACAATCACTCCAGAACTCCTGTATCATGGCATTCAAATTGCTACAGTTTTCTCCTTAATTAGCAAGAAACAAAACTGATATCTCTTTTGGCTAATGCTGAAGGAGTGTTAATGTAGCAAAAGGTAGCTTTTAAATACTGCATTTGAAGAGTCACTGTGTGGGGATTTCACTCTTGCATAAACACTGGTATTCTGGGTAAGTGCATATTTTGTCTTTCTATTGAAAATAACAAAAGAGGGAAAAGTAAACTTACGTCTTTTCATTAAACAAAGGATAAAATAATGCCTTTAGAAAGAAGCTACAGAAGTGTGTGTTTTTTCGCAAGTGTACCCTACGTTTGCAAATAGTTAATATTTCCTTTAACACCAGTTAATCTATAAATATCTTTTTGACCTTTGGATAACAGCACGCTTAATACATCTGCATGTCAAACACTGCAAGTTTTACTTTGATTCACCCACTTTAAGATAAGCTATCATGTGCCAGACAGCTGCTTTTCCTCATAACTTCCCCCATAACTAAAACTTCTGCATAGTTACAGAGAAGAAAATGACACCAGAATCACAGAGCAATATATGCATTTCTCAGGACTAAATGGCTTCTGTTACTTGCTCCAGCCAAGTAAAAACCATGCAAAAGTACACTAACTTAGCTTCTAAAAGCAAATGTCTTCTCAGAGTGTCTCACACTAGTAGTAAACTCTCCATCTCCAGATTTTTCCTCCCTTACTGAGTGTTTGAAGTAAATAGTAAAAATCCTGCAACTTTTATTCACACCGGTAAATACAATTTGAAATAATAACTCTCTCCAGTACAGACACCACATTCCATGACCTAGATTATTCAATATAGTATTTTAATGCTAAATAATTTGCTGCAAAATTCTCACGCTATATAGTAGAGCCCTCTGTATCTATTCTTAAATATCTGGAAGCACTTTGTAAATAATAACACATTAACATTAACTTTATAGACATGTTAGAATTTTAAATGTCATAAAAATTACACAGGTATCTATAAAGGGCAGGAAGACTCCTGAAAGTTTATGCACTTCCAATGCAGGCATTGCAGTCCCTAAATATTCAGTGGCTGGAGTCAGAGGTTGATTTTAAAAAGCCAAGTTGATTTTTTTGGGTTGTTCTGTACAGTCAATGGGAAGAGTCATGTCCTTCCAAGTTCAATGTGCAATGACTGAAAGGAATTAGGTCCCTCTAAGGGACCAGCAAAAATTGGAGAGTCCAACAAAAACTACTTACAGCTAGAAAACAGAAAATGTCTGCAAGAAATCAGAAGGAAAACAATATAGGGTGCAAAGCTGCATTAACTGGGGAAGTGCAGCTAGGAAATAATTTGCATGGACTAGAGAGGTGTAGCAGAAATAGGAATGGCTTTGAACAAAGCAAGAATGGTGGGTTAGAACGTGATACCTTAATCTGAGTGTTCAGGAAGTTTCAAGACTTTAAATAAAGCACACCATTTTGAAAAGCTATTATCAAAGCCCTAAAAGCTTTGTAAACTGATCAAGACCTAAGTGACGTTAGAAATACAGCAAACTGCAACCGGAAACCAAAAGTAAAACTATTGCGTGTGTACTGTGCAATATATACAAACGCACGCATGAAAAGGTTTGGATCGATAAATGGTTTTATTATTTTTAGTGCCTTCATCAAACTGGCAAATACTACATCTGCTCATCATCTCGTTCTGCCGAGCAGGTGGAACACTTCAGAGCGGATGGTAATCACTGCCAAGGTTTGCTTAGCAGAAAAAGCCTTGCCTGTTTTAGCAATAAATAATGCTCACCACTTGTTTACTAGGCAAGGTCGTGATTCCCTTTAATCTCAGTGTGGTGAGAGACAAACCAAGGAGCATTAAGAAGAGTTAATTAATCCACGTGCAAACTCAGCACTCCTAAAACTCAACAGGAAACCAGAAGCAGCCTCACCAGAGACAGAATACTTGGGCCCTACTCACTGCCAGTAACTTAGCTCATATATTTCACATGCAATTAGCATGATATAAAAAATACAGTGACTAAGAAACACAAAAATAACTCTTGCAAGAGGGCAAATAAGTCAAAACTTTCCCTCAAAAGAAGGCTACAGTCAGTGTATTCGTTTTTCTCCTCTTACTTCACATTTCTTGTGTTTGAGGTTACACCATAGATCAATTTTAAGGGGAAAGTTGTCCTGGGAAGCCTCTTCCATAATCTAGTGGTTTGGTCAAAGTCCTGCAATCCCCACTGTGCCAAGACTGGCCCTTCAGCTTGCTGGGTTGGTCTGTGGCACTGCAAACCCACAAAGTCCTTATGGAAAGGCTGGCGGAGGTGTCTCCTCCTCGCCTCTTGTGGAGAGGCAGCAGCCGCAGCTGTCCTGCGCTGCGCTGGGTTCGGGCACCTGCTGAGTGTTGTGGTGCTCTGAGCAAGATGGAAAAATGTAGGAGCTCCTGACCAGAATCACAGCAGATTTCAGCTGCGAGCCACGCACCTATTTTCCCAGAGGACTCTCTCTGCAATCACTGACGTGCCCGACTCTGCAGTCCAAAATGAGACTGTCCAGGACATTTGAGGGTCTCTGAAATGTAGGCCACTAGAGCCTTTTGTGGATTTCAGACAAAAACTGCTACGGGCAGCCTCTTTTGTTCGTACCTAGAGTGATTTGTCCTTGTTGTAGGAGTTAATGTTGTGTTTGGCTGGCTCCTGAATGTCATTATCCTCCTTTGCTTACCAGGCTTGATGCCCTCTTCATCTTTCTTACTCAAGTTTAGTTTTCCATGATGTCAACAGATTGCAGGGAAGCTGCTCTGCTGATCTCTTCATTCAGGGACTCACTAAATAAGTGAAACTTGCTAATGTTACATTATTATTATTTCTCAAGTTCCCAGAGCTATGGAATGTTCTGACAGCTCATGCAGAGTACAAGGCTGTTAGTACTTATCTTTCACTAAAATACACTAATGAGAAAATTTCTCATCAGATCTCAACAAGAGTGTTTTGTTCCTTATAATGTAATGTTGACATATTTGTGTGCTGCTGTTCTGGGCCTGGATGTCAAAGCATATTAGACTTGTACATTGTAGTCACGAATTTGGTTCATAAAAACAAATTAACGCTTACCTTCCATGGTTCCAGTTGTTTATTAGTATTTTCAGTTCCACTGATGGCATGTTCACAAGCAAATATCTGGAAAAATATTGGGATAGATTAGCCAAGGTCATCTCCCTTATCTGAAATCACCAAGAATCTTGAAATCCAGGGAAATTCCAAAGCATATTTGAAAACAGACCAAGTTCATCTACAGAGTCCTATCCTAACTCTTCTTTAATTTATCAAATACCTGGAAAAGCAATGACTTTAAGCCATCTCATTAAACATACAGATTAAAACAGGGTTTAGTCTGAGTTTAAACTGGTGGCAATGAATATTTTAATCTCCAGGGATAAACTGCATGTCAGAGTTTTCCTGCCTTTTCAGCCTGGGCAGTAACCCTGAAGGGACTGGGCATGCAGTGCTTATCTGAAGTGTATCTATGACAGACATACAACCCTTCACAAATGCAAAGAGGATGTATCATGTCGTCAGACATGTACTTCCTAAGCAGGGTTCTACTCCAGCTGACAGTAATGAACTCTGACGGTGGAGCAGAAGTTATTTTTGTCCTAAATGACAAACTGCCATGTCCCGTTATCTAGAAGATTTAAGGCCTGACACACTCTATTTCATCTAATGGAAACAGTTTAAAATGAAAAGACGGGTTAACATATGCCAGTAGGAATGGATATGGAGCTTTATTTCCCCAGGTAGCCAGGAACTAAATACCAGTGGTTTTTCAAACCGTGGTGTTTTTTGCCAGTTCATTTTATTTCAAGGTGTGCTTAAACTTCAAACAAGTACTGGAATTAGCATCTCAGCATCTCCTCAGCTGGCCAGTTTTCCCAGGAGAAGATAGAAAAAGGCTGAGGTTATCACAAGTGACTGACAGACATTCCACCAAAAGAGTGACAACCACTATTTTAGTCAAAGAGAAGAGATGATGAAAGCAAACACCTTGTTGCTTCTTTTTCTGTTAGAAATGGGTGGTTGTGAAGTAATTCAGACTAGTGACATCCCTTTAGATGAACCTCACAGTCCAATGCAGTTACCTTTTCCTGAGGGTAATTTCATTTAGTACTTAGCTCTAATCAGCCTTTTGCCTTTCGTCTAATACTTTGCATTTTCAGTTCTGTAAGGCAGTGACTGCATTTTTGTTTTGGTTTAACGCAGTGCTTGAGCTGTGATTAGGATTCCTACAGCAGGTATTGCTACCAACATTGCACAGCCACACATTCCAAGTGTCTTTTGCAGGGGCTTCTCTGTCAGACTCATATTGCCAAAATTCAGCACACAGGCAAGTATTTGGCCCAGAGACTTAAATTCCACACAGTGTTATAAACCATGGGAGTATGACATGTCCTAGAAAGACTCAGTGCCCTAGTTCATCTTTAAAGACTCATGCTTTTAATGGAATTTTATCTTCCCAGACATCATGAAATCCATTAAAATAAAAAATATTTCTTTCGGGTTCCTGGAAGTAATTAATTCATTTATACTTAAAATAAAGGGCAGATATTGTAGTAACTGTAACTGTCAGAAATGAGGACACATTAGGAAGGCTTAGGAAATACAGGCTGTGTTCCTGACAGGCAGCTGAGGAACTGCAGGGAATTAACAGTGCTGGGGACATTAAGTTCTTTTATATCATATTAGCAAGAACCAAGGACCCTGAAGTGTGGTTTAATGACAGGATTAAAACTTTACAAAGATTCACAATTTCCTTTTTCAAAAGTATTTGAGCAAGAGGAGACTACGACTTAGTTACGCAGAGGTGAACTAAGCATTGCTGCACTTGCCAAAACCAAAGAAGTTTTTTTGCAAACATTGCAGTCTACTCCTTCCTCGTAAGGGGAAGAGGAGGGGCAGACACTGATCTCCCCTCTGGTGACCAGCGACAGGACACAATTTAATGGCCTGAAGTTGTGTCAGGGCAGGTTTAGGTTGGATATTAGGAAAATGTTCTTCACCCTGAGGGTAGTTGGGCTCTGGAACAGGCTCCCCAGGGCAGTGGTCACAGCACCAGGCCTGACTAAGTTCAAGAAGCGCTTGGACAGTGCTTTTGGGCACATGGTGTGACTATTGGGGATGGTCCTGCGCAGGGCCAGGAGCTGGACTCAATGGGTCCCTTCCATCTCAAGATATTCTATGATTCTACGAATGAAGTTACAGAAAATAATTATGCAGAAGCCAAGTAAAAAATGCTGCCATACATATGTAGTAAAAGATTAATCACACTGAGAACCTAAACGAAGCATGAAAAATCATTTATTACTATAAATGATATAGAAATCCCCTTGAATACAAAAGATTCTTCTAGATATTTTCTTCTTCTGAGTCTATCTTTATCAGAAAAAGCAAAACAGGAGTCCACAAAAGTATAGGTCCTGCAAATGGGTGAATGAGAAGGGTCAGGAATACTGGATGGCAAAAAGACAAGTCCTTGTGTCAAGATATAACTCTTCAAGCTATTGTTTTGGGGGTTTTTTGTTTTCTTTTTTTTCCCTGTAATGGAAGTGGCAAATTCTGTCTATCCAGGTCACAGCTTCAGAAACTCTTGAAATATTTTTGAAAAGGAATCTTTTATTTCCACTTTGCCTTTTGCAAACTCTACACACAACCATACTTAATCCTGAGATTTCCTTAATGGGACAGTAAAGCATCTTTCGATCTTCCTGTCACAGAATGGTTGGGTTGGTAGGAATCTTGAAGCTCCCCTGTCCATGGGCAGGGACACCTTCCACTATCCCAAGTTGCTCCAAGCCCCATCCAACCTGGCCTTGAGCACTTCCAGGGATGGGGAAGCCACAACTTCACTGGGCAGCCTGTTCCAGTGCCTCACTGCCCTCACAGTAAAGAATTTACCTATGTTCTATGTGTTCTTGGATTCCTTTAAAAATATATTAATTTTCAATTTTTCATTATTAAGGAAAAAAAGGTGTTTTTCATTCTAGATACCAATGCTTCTGTCTCTGTAGGTACTGTTTCTGTTTCTATCTGTAGATATATCTTAGAACAAATGGAGACAGTGTTAAGGTATGAGTGTGCTGAAGTATAATACGTATCCTTTGCACATGTCACAACATCTGAGTTTGTAGTTCAGAGTCTCTGGCTGTTTGCATTTATTTCCAGTGTCTGGACCTGTGTACGCTTTGCTGGAGGGACACACCAATACAGCAGTTCTGAATCTGAAAATAGCTTTACTATATTTTTAATTGAATTTTACATTTAAAGTAACTATGATTCTCTATTGCAAAACTCTCATATTCTCAAATTCTCATATTCATGTTTGCTATCTCGTTATTAACTGAATAATTCAACACCCTAACATTGCAATACATGTGCATTAACAATTATAATATTAATTTTTAAACATGAACACAGCTTCTAACTGCACTATTTATCTTAAAAATGAGCCCAAGTCAAAACATTCATATCCAGATCTCAATTTCCCTGTTTTTCAGGTGATATAGATGTACTGCTGGCTTTTAACTTACATCCCATTTAAATAGCCTCTGCATTTTTGTGTATATTGCTTGTTTATTTTTAGCAAGACAAAATAAACTCTAGGATTCAAGTGACTTTTTTTTTTAGGGATTCATCAAAGAAGAATAAAAAATACATTTTTATGAGATAGTGTGGCTGAGCTGAGCTGAGGAGCAGGTGTTTGGAATGCATGCAGAAGGATTCACTTGCTGTCAGTGTGTTTAAAGCAGGAGAAGCCAGCCAGCACTGTGCTCTTCAGCTTGTAAACTCTGGTTGCTGATGTGATGAGAAACACTGAATGTTCTGCTTACAAATTTAGACTATTCATCCCAAGAGGTTCCTGCTAGATCCCAGGCTCTGTGACAAATCCAGGTTCTTTTTTCATGGCCCATATATTTCAGAACAATAATATATGACATATGTGTGCCTTCTGAAAGCTCAGAAGAATGTGGTTTCCTTCTTGTGCAATGTGAGCAGCCCTTTCAGTCTCCATCAACACAACTTGCAGGGTTCTCTGAGAACCAGAAGGGAATAAATGAAGAATTGGAATATATATCTTATTTTTTCTGTAAATTGCTCTCATCTGTTTCATTAGAAGACTTTTGCCTTCCCAGTTTATATGTCAATATAGGTAAAACAATAATTGCAAAATAAGATATAATGTATTGTGTAGAATCCAATAGACTGGAGTAGTGTGAGAGTTGCAGAGTTCCGCCAGTCCCTCTCCAGTGCCTGGCAGGGAGCAATGCACTGAGTAACACCCTTCAGTGCAATTCTTTGACATGGGGCAATCCCAAGCACAGGCTGTGCAGAGAACAGATTGGGAGCAGCCCTGGGGAGAAGGACTTGGGGGTGTTGGTTGATGAGAAGCTCAAAACGACCCAGCAATGTGCACTCATAGCCCAGAAAGACAAACGAGGCTACATCAAAAGCTCCCTGGGGGAGGGAGGGGATTCTGCCCCTCTGCTCCGCTCTGGTGAGACCCCACCTGCAGGGCTGCATCCAGCTCTCGTGCCATCAACAAAAGAAGGAGAAGGACCTGTTGAAGTAAGTCCAGGGGATGACATGAAGATGATTAGAGGGCTGAAGCAACTCTCCTATGGAGACAAGCTGGGAGAGTTGTGGTTGTTCAGCCTGGAAGAACAGAAGGCTTTGAGGGGACCTTGTAACAATGCCTTGTATTTACAGGGAAGCTGGAGATGGACTGCTTCCAAGTGGAAAGGACAGGTGGAATGACAGGACAAGGGGCAATGGCCTTAAACTGACAGAGAACAGGTTTAGTTTAGATATTAGAAATAAGATCTTTACTGTGAAGGTGCGTCACCGGCACAGGTTGCCCAGGGAAGTTGTGGCTGCCCCATCCCTGGAGTGTCCAAGGCCAGGTTGGACGGGGCACCCTGGTCTAGTGGAAGGTGACCCTGCCCATGGAAGGGCCATTGGAGCTTGATTATCTTTAAGGCTGCTTCCAAATGAACCCATTCTATGATTCTGTGATTTACTACTAAATGCATTTACATAAATAGGGGTAATGAATAACATAGTTCTGTACCCTTTTTCCTTCTTACTTCTTACTTCAGAATTATAAACAAGCAAAAAAAGCCAAGTTTCCCAGTAATATTCTTCATGGATTAATAAAAGCATGGATGAAAAACGTTGGATAGAGCAGAGGAGTTGTCAGAGAAGCCTGCAGACACCAGAGTTTGCAGAGACAGCAGAAGCCAAGGTATTTTGAGACAGCACATATATGAGATTTTTAATAAAGTGAATGATGAATGGCAGGGAGTAGATCAGGAGAGGAGACACTGCAGGAGCATGCCTTATTCTGCCTGCAAGACAGTTTGAGAAAGATAGAATGTATCTTCTGAAGACACAGTATGGATGGGAAAAGTCAAAAATTATTAGAACCACTATTTTTCTTCATGACATTTCATGGTTATGAGGGAAATCAGGGCAGGAATGCCACAAAAACAGCTGTTGCTATGTACTCTATAAAACTGTGCTTTTTGCACTGTCCCAAGCCAGGAATTAAAGAATCATGATGAAACCAAACAGAAAAAAAAATAACAAAACTTCTTCCAACAAAACCAAAACCTGAAGATACCAGCTAATGAGCTCATACTACCAAAACCATGTTTTAACCTACATCAGCTCTTCGTCACTCAGGACAATGTTTATATTCTGACTTCTGAAACAGTTGGAATAAATAAATCACCCAAGCAGCAACTGCTTGAACCACAAATAAAATCTTCTTATGAGCTGATCTGGTGTGTTATTACCAGAAAGTATTTTGGCTCCTGAAAAAAAGTGGCAGTCATGATTACTTGAGTTCACAAACTGTCAGCTCCTTCCAAGGTGCCAGCATATTACCTCCAGAATATTTGAGTTCCAGAAAGACAACATTTTAAGATATTTTATCATAATATTTATGAAATGAATTACTGGCAAAGTTGCTGTTATTTGTTTTATTTAAAATAAGTTTACAGGTGAAAACTTGTCTAGTTTCTGTATACATATTAAATGAAAGATTAGCTGCGTTTCTTTTGGAGATGGATTGTGTGAATCTTAAATAATTTTTCATATTCATTTGGAAAAGTAACTCTAAGAGTGCCATTAACTCCACAGTTCTTGAGAACAATCTTATATACACTGAAAAAAAAGTAAATTATTGTACTCATAACCATTGTAACAAGGTTAAAAATTTTACATTTTCAAAGATTCAATATTTTCATCAGTCTTCATGCACGCCTACAGTGGACCCCGTGGTGAAGTGCCTCTACCAAACAACTTCAGGTTTACAGAGAAGCAAATGAGAGAAAAACATTTTACAGAACACAGAGGATTTGTCATGCCAGGCATAGAGGAAACAAGGTCTGTTTTCTCAAAACTACAAGCTTATTCTCCCATGAGCTGAACATTGGCGGAAATTTTTACAACAGTTTTAATCTGTCCTTGACACTTTTCCTTTCTAAAAATACCTGGTAGCTCCTGGTGGCGCCTAGAGGACCAAAACCCTTATGAATTTATTTTGAATACACAAAGCAGAAAATCTGGGGTTTGGTGTGATGTCAGTGTAAGGAGGACTCACACAGACCACTACAAAGGCCTTAGCAGTTCAGCTGGGAGCTTACAACCCTACACTCACGCATGAGGAATGCAACTCCCCATTAATTCAATTGTGGGTCAGATTTGTCTTTTGAGATTAAAGCCCTCATTAATACATTGGGAGGATGTGAATTCAAAGAGGGAGTTTGACAGTGATGAATGTCACTGTGCATGCTGAGAGCTCCTGCTGCACGTTTCATTAACATGGATCTTGCAAACATGTTCTTGCTATAAAATCCACCCCAAGTTTACAAAAATATGCCACAAGGCTGGTCACATTTTAAAGTTTCCTGCATTTTGAAAGATTTTACTGGTTTGAAAAAGATTCTTTGGATAACATTATGGCCATGCTGATGCCAAGAGGAGTTTTGCCATTGATTTTAGCAAGGTGTGGTGGGCTGACCCTGGATGGACACCAGGTGCCCACCATGGACCTCCATGGGCTGCAGGGGCACAGCTCAGGGGTCTTCAACACAGCCTGAAGGAGAATCTCCACTCTGGCACCTAGAGTCCCTTCCCCCTCTTCTTCACTGATCCTGGTGTCTGCAGAGTTGTTTCTCTTGCATATTCCAAATGCTTTCTCCAGCTGCTATTGCACAGTTTTAGGGTTTTTTTACCCTTCTTAATTATGTTATCCAGAGGCACTTACAGCTGCTGCTGATGGGCTCAGCCTCAGCCAGCAGTGGATCTGTCTTGGAGCCAGCTGGCATTGGCTCTATCAGGCACAGGGAAAGCTTCTGGAAGTTTCTATCAGAAGCCACCCATGTAGCTCCTGCTACCAAAACCTTGCCATCAAAATCCAATACACAAGGCCAGAATTTGCAGTCTAATGGCTGAAGAGGGTATCTGTAAAACCAGCAAGTATTCAACCAGCCACTGGTTAGAGCTTGCACTGATCTATTCTCTGCTCATGTTAATGTGGCTACAGCTCGAATCTGCCGTCTTCAGAAAATTTAGTTATCTACTTTGCAACCACCTGGTTTGTGCAAAGATACTTCCTACTTTAACCTACAAAACTATAGCAAATTACAACTCACTGTGCTCTGTGAATTTTCTGTGGATGTGTATTAAACAAAAGTGAAACCCAGAACTTGTGAACTAAGTCTTACTCTGCTTTCCCAAACGCAGTTACAAAGTTTCTTCAGCAGAGGAAGATGCAGTTTCCAGCAAGGAAAACACAATGCATTGAGACTTGAGTGAAAACTTGGGGACTGTCCTTGCCCTTTGGTTTTCCCAAACATACACCCCTGCTTGCCCTCCGAGTTCCAGAAAAATATCAAGTCAGTAAATGTGATGGTCTGCTGTGAAGACTTCACCAGTGAGACAGTGGCTGTGTCCTGACGGTTAACAATAAAAATACCTTCTCAGACTGGCCCATCACATGCCTGCAGCACGGTCTTCGTGCCTCTTTCCTGGATGCTCACCATAGCCACGATTTGTGTTGCAATGAGGTGCCGAACAAAAAGGCAACCACAGCTCTCTCTTATGAAACTAACCAGGACGTGCCCCCCTCAATACAAGCAGTCTGACACTCAGGACCCCTGGGTACAGAGCAAGTTCTGCTCTTAAAGCTGATTTGTCTTCAAGGTTACAGTAACGTTAAACAACATTTCTTTACATGCAACGTGGAATCTACAGGCATTAAACTGAAGAAGCAACTTGCCCATACCTTAGAAATACTCGGTCAAAGTTTGGGATTTGCCTCAAGGCTCTAAAAATTCTAACAAATAGGTCACTCAGAAATAGTCCAGGTGTTTCATATTCCCAGTTACTGTTTGTTACCTTCCCAAAAACACGTGAAACAAACCCCCTCCACCATACCATCTTTCAAAAAGATTGTGGAAATTATCCTAGTGTCAGCTACACAGTTCATAACATCCCTACCAGGAAACTGGATTGCACATTTCTGGGGAAAATAAGATTCAGCATATGTCTTTTATCCTGTTTTTATCCTTCTTCTCCATGGAAAATATTCTCACCTTGGCTGCAAACTTTGAAAAAGTTTCAGTCTGGGAGGGGAAGATTATGTGGTTTTCTTTTTTTTTGTTATTCTTTTCTCTACTGTTTGGGTTACTTTTAATCCTTCTTGGAGACCTGATATAACCTTAGTTTTCTACATTTTTGCACTTGAGTCAAATATCTGACTGTGATAAATGGCCACAATGAAGCTCCTCGGAAAATTGAGCTGTATCACTCCTGCCTCTGTTGGAGAGCTCCTATATAACAAGATTATAAATGCTTTTTCCTTACTACTCCAGCTCCAACAAAAGGAAAAAAAAAGAATAATGAAAGAAATGTTGATGACCAGCTGAGAGTCTCATTTGCTATTTCTATTCTTAAATTTTGTTACGTTATTTAAGAGCCGTTATTGCTTTTACATGATGCCTCATTTGAAAAGGGCTACATGAAAAATTCAACTCAGCTAATCAGCATAACTAGCTTAGTGATAGAAAATTCCCATAGAAAACAGGGAGACATAGGAGGAAAAAAAATCAGCAGAAAGGACCTGATCTATTTTTGTGATCAATTACTGACTTGAGGTAATTTGGAAAAATTCAGAGCAAGCGAAGCCAACATTGGCAGGACAAGGAAAAACTAAATGCAATCAAATGATATTCCACTGCTCACAATGAAACCAATGCACACTGCAGCTGATGTTAGGATTTAAATCTTCAGAGACAGAGAGTTGATCCAAATGCCAAGCTCTTTTGAAATTGGCATTAACTCTTGGACTATAAAAAGATGCAGATTTCGATTCTGTTTCAGCTCTCACTGAAAGATGTGGGCTTTGAGCCCATCATTTAACATATTTAATCCTCTTACCTGAATCTTCAAAAGATTAAATAGATTCACAAACCTTAGAAAGCACAGAATATTTCATGTTCACCATAGACAGCTAACAGAGGGTGCCCATAATCACACAGAAATCTCCAAAAGGTCCACCTCTATCTGAAACTGCTTTGCCACTGTCTTCCAACACCTTAGAGAAGTCACAGGGAAGCTGGAAGTACTCTCTTCTCTAGGATGCACAGTAGCAGGTCAAGAGACAGCAGGTACATGTTGTTCCATGGTAAATTTCATATGGATTGAAGAAAAAGGATTATTTATCTTGAGAAGAATTAAACACTGGAACAGGCAGCTCAGCAAAGTGGTGGAATCCCCTTGGCTTAGAAATATTCCTTGGCCAGACAGTGCCCTGGAAAATCAAATCTAAGGCCTGGCTATTGGCTGGAGAGCAGTACAGATGATCTCCAGAGGTCCCTTCCAACATGGAATTTTCTGTAATTCTAACCTGTAATTCACCACTTCTGTTATTTTTTAAATTATATTGGTACTGCTCAAGAAACAGTAAATCGTGAAAAGCACATGTTCATCTAATATATGAAAACATGTGAGAAATATGATCATTAAGCTCTGTCCAACAGATTCAGACATTGTTTGAAAGTCAAACCAAGGTATGCAGCTGAGGTGAGAATCTAGAGACACTGGTCACAAGTGCTCTGCCTATCCCGGTTGAACTGGGGATGCCTGGGCACAGAGACCAAGAGGCAGTGAGTGCTCTATATCTGTGTCAGCAAATTGCCATTGTCTCCAAGAGAAGAACCTGCAAGAAAATGCTTCTTTGGGCTGGCCAGTCCTCACTGCCAGCAGCTCCTGTGCAGGGTGGGTGAAAAGACAGTCCTACCTGGGACAGGCAAAGCTGCTGCTAGATAACATTCAAACCATTTATCAGAAAGATAACAG
This sequence comes from Cnemophilus loriae, assembly GCA_013397755.1. Lineage (NCBI taxonomy): Eukaryota > Metazoa > Chordata > Aves > Passeriformes > Corvidae > Cnemophilus > Cnemophilus loriae. Next base: position 4,203,760 of record VZTF01001612.1, read on the forward strand.
TGGTTCAGGGACCAGAAATGTCCCTGTCCAAACTGAGATTTAAAGCCTAAAAATACGAGAATAGGAGGAAATAGGTCCTTATTCCACTGCACATAGGCCAGCAACCACATACAAGTTAGCACAAAGAATTAATTCATTCCACTACAAAAGCGTGAGTTCACTTTCAAACCAAAATAAAAAGTACTTAGCTTGCAGAACAGATACGGTAAAAGTATCTTATAAATCTGTAAAAGATAAAATTCTACATTATTAATGGTTTGATTAGTCAAGGGAAGGGTGGAAAATTAAACAAACACAATGTCTTCACTGTCTGAAAAGAGAAAAATTGCTCGCATGAGTACATCCAGTGTTATGGTGGATTGAGACTACTGGTTTGACTCATCACTCTTTTTTATCTGGGCCCTGGCTCATTGACAACACCATTATAGAACTTACTTCCTAATTCTTCAACGGGCTTGTATGGGGTTTGCGTTGCCAGATTTTGGTGGTGGAGGCCTACAGAGGTGACTTCTGTGAGAAGCTGCCAGAAGCTTCCTCCATCTCTGAAAGAGCCAATGCCAGACAGCTCCAAGATGGACCACCAGTGGCCCAGGCCAAGCTCATCAGTGGTGGTGGCAATGCCTTTGGGGTAATGTATTAAGAGAAGGGGATAAAAGTGCTCAACTTCTACAGCAGTCAAGAGACACAGGAGTGAGAATACATGAGAGGAACAGCTCTATAGACAGCAAGGTGAGAGCAGAAGGAGGTGGAGGAGGTGTTCCAGTCCCCTGTAGCCTCTGTTGCAGCCCATGGTGAGGCAGCTGTGCCTCTGCAGTCCATGGAGGTCCATGGTGGAGCAGGGATCCACTTGCAGCCCATGGAGGAACCCATGTCAGAGCAGGTGGATGCCCGAAGGAGGCTGTGACCCCAAGGGAAACCCATGCTGGAGCAGGTTTGCTGGCAGGACCTCTGATCCCCTGGAGGGCCCATGCTGGAGCAGCCTTTTCCAGAAGGACTGCACCCCACGGAAGGGGGGCACATGTTCCAGAGTCCCACGTGCTGTTCAGTGGCAGCCGTGCAGGCTGTGCCACAGCTTCGGCCTCTGTCACTCGCAAGCAGGGCAGACACGGGCAGGGAACACCCCTCTGCGTGAGCCCAAACAAAAGACGCCTCCATCTATCACTCTGTCAGGGGAGCACGTGTAAATCTTCCCTACCTGCCACTCTCCCTTCACAAAACAAATGCAGAACGAATGGCCTGGAGCTGGGCCAGGTGCTAGAAATCTTTCCCCTGTTTTCACAGAAGCAAGTCAGAGCGGGCAGGATGTCAGGTTATTGGATTTATGGTCAGCAAGACTTTGCACCCAAGGAGGATGTGTGGGGAGGACGGAGCGGATCTCTGCACGCCTGCCCTGCCCCAGCACTGATGCCACGTAAGAGGAGGGGTGTGTGGACAGGTCCTGGAGACAGCGGTGTGTGAGCAGCCCCAGCGCTCAGCTGACAGCATATCCCACTAAAGGGTCTGGCTGCCAGGGCCTGAAGGATACAAAGGCGAGTTTGGCAGTATTTTGTGGCAATGAAAGCACTCCGTGAACAAACGCTATGTATGTTCTTACACTGCCATCTTGTGACAGGCAAAGGGAACGTTTGTGCACTGAGACGACAAACGTATTTATTATGACTGTTATAAAATGGGAGTTACAAGCAATTTCCAATAGCATGCTACCAAAAACTAATGCCTGCAATCAGGCTGCTAATTAGCTACAGGTAATTCATTACTTCTAGTTTATTCATCTGAAATTTTGAACCTTCATGTATCACTGTAATTTTGAACAATTTTTCAAACATAACCAAGTCACATTCTCTTAACATCTGTATCTCATTTTGGAAAAGGATCAAGTCTGGGAACAATGGACACATTTTGAAAAAGCCATGGTAATTATAAAAAGCCAGTTAACTTTTTTGTTTGTTTTGTCTTTTGAGGGGGAAAGCTGGCAGAGTTTGAAGACTTCAAATGTCTTTCATTTGCTGAAAAGGATCTTTCAGAATGCAGTGTTTCTCAGGAAGGACTTACTAGGTGCAACCACTTCCTTGGAAGTTTCTTGGAACTTTCTATCTGCCAAGGCTTAACTGTCAGTTCTCAGATGCTGGTCTCACACCCTGCATTGTTCTGCACACTGATTATATAATAGACTGACATTTTAAAAAAAATTTCCTTCAGGTAGTTGGTGACATGAGTCTTCCACTGCTTTGAAAATTAGCACTAAAACCTTAAACTGGCATTGTCTGGAAGCCAAAGGAGGGACTATAACCTGGGGCTACCACTCCTACTGCTATCTAAGCCATGAGAAAGGCTCTGTATCAACTTCTCAATCAGATTCAGCTACAGGTTGAATTTCAAACGGTTACCTGTTTCAAATTTTTCATCAAAACACTAGCAATGCTGCAATTTGAGACACTTTAGATTAAAAATTAGGGTCAGTAGAATAGTAGTGACAAAAGGCAGTTCATGAGATTGCTGAGGCAAAAAAGATTCAGTTCCATGGCAGATGCTGACTCTCAAATTATTTTGTCATATAGGGTTCTTATGCCTCTATTTTGAATTACACGAATTACCTGCAAAGGTAAATGAAGTAAACGGATACACTCAGGAAACCATATCCTTCTGTCAGCAATCAATGCACTTGGAGTTCCCTGAGTTACCAGAGATCTCCAACTGGAAGCTGTTCTACAGCTGCTGCTGCCTCCTCTGGAGAAGTTCCTTTTGTTCGTTGCCAAAGAGACCAAGAAGTGACATGCAGTAGTGAGAAAGTCAGTGCTATCAGTGTGCACTGCCCCTGCCTCACAAACTCGAGTGGACAGAGTGCAGACTGTCAAAAGGAATTGGCAGGGAAGCAGTGGGGAACTGCAGTGCAAATACCCTTGTGATAGGTCCAATGTAAAGCCTGCACTGACGTGGGCTGACTATCACTTCCCCATAGCCTCATATGGAAGGACAGTCTGGATAACTTATTCCAGAGATCTCATTCTCTTTCTATTCTCCAAAGAGAAAATTGTTACCTCTGTATTTTAATAATTTGAGATATCTTAATTTTAAGAATTAAAATTGTGGAAGATATAAATGTAAGCGAAGAAACAAAAGAGGCTTCTACTTATCTCTGCATCTACATATTTCTGGTGATATAAATCCAGAAAATATATATATATATATATATGTATTATCATCAACAGTAAACTTTTTCAGATTACTGTTTACTTGCATAAGTAATCATAAGTATGTTTTATTCTGTCCTTGGGTTTGATATAGTTCAAAAACTAAAGAAAAGAGCAAGCCCACATTTATGCTTTAAAATTTCCAGCACATTTTATTTATATAATTAACTTGTAAAGTCATCTGTATTTTTACTGACAACGCCTACCTTTCCCTGATGTGTGACTGAGTTGTGTCACTCTTCATAAAGCGAGTATCTGCTACAGCAGGGTTTAGGATTTGTCTCTTCCCACTCTTCTGGACATTTAGGAAATGTATTGGTCTCTTAATGTTTGACCGCAAAATAAAGAATGCACTGTCACATACAAAGTCCTGAACTTTCCGCAGAGAACACCTCTAAATAATATTTTAGTCAGCCTTGATTTATGGTATTCATCTTACCTAACTTCAGGCACCAACCATGTGGAGATTTACAGCTAAACAAGTCCCTTCAGTCTTTTTATAGGGAGTCAAAACGTGGTTTGGGATTTTGTTCTGCTCCACTTCAGTTATTTATCTGGAGAACAAAATGAATTTATACCCAGCTCATAGTGACAAAAGTAACTGCTTCTCCACTGACTACTGTAACTAGCTCAAATGCAAACCAATCTTCGGTTAAGTTAATGCCATCCCCATCATAAAAACACAGTATCAACACATTAATAGGGATCAATCTAAAGAACAGTTCTCATTTTAGTCTCAGTTCTTCATTTTAGTCAATGTTGTATAATTGTAACACATTTTATCAGGGCTTGTTGCAAGACTTACATTATCTAAATTGATTTTAGTCTGACACACAGCACAGCCACCTCCCTCAAAGCCCTTCCACCCAAACCAAACAGCAGTCTGCAAAGGCTGATGACAGTCACTGCACAGTCTATAACATTTGCCAGCTTAGAAACAGAAAGTCGTTTGCATGGTGTGATAGTGGCTTCAGTAGAGCAGGGGGAAAATCTACTGAAGATTTCTACTTCTTCATGTTTAACTCTGTCTTCTGGAAGTGGGAGGGGAAGGGGAAACAGAATCTTTTCCTCATTCTTCCAAGAGAAAGACCTTAAAGCAGACAAATTATTGAAAAAATAGTCCAATGTCCTCTTAATCTACTAGAAGATCTCGAGTATATTATTATTATATATTGTTAGCTGGAATTTGGCAGGGTTTTCAACCACATTCACTGGTTCACAGAGAAGTATGTAGAAACTCCTACAGAAATGTTCTGCATAATAAGCAGAATATCAGTCCAGCTGTGCAATATAGTGCATTTATAGACATAAAAGGTTTCAATTTTACTGAATGATTAGAAAAATAGATTGAAAAATTTCAGCACCAGAAAAAATTTTTGTTGGGTTTGGCTGGTTGGTTGGTTTTCTGGAAACTTACTTTGCTTTAGTTAAAAAAACCACCCAAACCAAACAAATCAACCTTTATCTGTCATTCTAATTGAGCTAAAACGGTACATTATTATGATATGCATCTAAGAAATTATTAAAATTGTACTCACAATTTTTACAGCTCAATCATAATTGTATTGTCCTTACAGTATTAGACAACCATTGCTGAAATTCTTTTTGTTAACAGCACCTAACTTTAATGATTTTCTCTATCGCACATTTTGACGAAGCTTTGAAATTTAATGAATTGAGTTTCACGTCTCACTTACATAATTAAATTAAAATACTGACCAGATTCTAGAGAGTGAGAAACTGAAGTACTAGTTTCTCCTCTTTACAGGAGAAAACCTAGAGTTTTCATACTGTTATGAAGTCATGCAAGGTAGCACTGAAGTCCAGACAGTTTGCAACCTTGACATGAGCTGGCAGGTCAAAATAAGCTCATAGGTACAGCTTTCACTTGATCTACTAACTGATGTGAAAGCTAAAAATAGAGCTTAGCTTTCAATAGAATTTAATTCACCTGAGATGATTCAATTAGGTAAAGTTGAAATCAATTTTTTCGCCCAGAAAAAAAAAAATACGGCCAGGGTTATTTTAAAAATTACATTTGTGATGTGTTTAGCATCTACCATTCAAGTTCAAGTCATGTGATGCAATAATTCTCGGCAGCCTAAAAAAGAATAACTGAAAATCTAAGATGCAGTTAGGAAGATTCTGCCCAATTTCCTGAAATCCAGCTTTTGCGTTAGCCTGTGTGAAGCTGGAATAGTACTGCACCTGCTGAAAGGTTTCAACTGAGTGCTAGTGAAAAAAATCAATGACAGAACTTCAGATTAGGGGAAAAACACAGTGTCCCCTAACCTTTGAGCAGCCTATTTTCCTTCGAGCTCACGTGTTATTATCTCAGTAGTGCTGGTGGATTTGGAACCGTGTGTCCAGAGACCATGCCTGTCGCTGGGACCTCTCTGAGGGATATTGAGTATTTGCAATTGACCCCTCATTAACCTTAACAAGTTTTGGGTCTTAAACACGGCATTTTTTTGGGTTACATATAGTAGTGTGTTGTGGCACAAAATCTAGGCCGTGAAAAAGAAAGAGGAATCTTTAAAATAAAATCTGAGCTAGACCTAATGAGCCTTTATGTAGGCATGATCTGTACGTACGCAGGTCGTCATACTGGCACTATCAGGCAGTGTCACAGAAGAAAAAAATTCAATTACAGTAAAGAAGGAATAATCACAATGCTTTGAAAAATCATCAGTAACATGTTTTATGCAGTTTAAAAAAAATATATTTCTTCACATTTTTGTTCAATTCATCTTTCTTTGAGTCTCATCCAGTAATGTCTCCCTCCCACTCCCTCTGTCTGGAATAGGAATCCAATTCTTTAAGTACTTTCTCTTCAACTTACTTTTCAACTCTGTCCCCAAAGCTGAAATTTCAGTGTCTAATTGAACAGAATTTGGAATACTTCCAAGCCTACCTCGTCCTCATTGGTTTGACAGCGTTCCTGTGCTCTGGTCATTAGTACAGCATGACCCTGCAGAACTAACTCAGCCATGAAGCAAGTTAATCAGTAAATGAATAGAGTTCTTGAACAGAGAAGTTTTATCCTGAGTTCACCAAAGCAATTATGTGTTAATTAATTCTCTGCCAGGCACAAAGTAAGACAAATATAGGAAGTATGATCTTGAGAGAAATAATTTTCTGGGGAGAAGGTCAAATCCTAAACTGATGTAAATTGTCAGAGCTTGCTTTACTTACATTGAGCCATTATGATTGATACCTTCTGAGGTTCTGGCCTTATTATAAGAGGATTCACTTTTTAAATTTTATTCTCTATCCTAATAACCAATAGTAAACCCAAGCCAACTGAGCCTTTCTTCGAAGAAAATGAGTTTCCTCTGAAAAATTGCTTCATATGACTTAAATCATAAATAAAAACACTGGTATATCTCCATTTTCTAGATATACAAATAAGTGTTTCATTAGACAACATACAAATACATATCTAGAGCCTGAACTTTTTTAAAGTTAAGTTCCTTAAAAATATATACATATCACTTACTAAACCAAGACAGCATTAAAATTTCCAGGAATATGCAGACTAAAATCTGAAAGAAAGCTTTGTATTGTAGACTTTTTTATATTTGAAAAATTAACTCCTATGAGCATAACTCAATTAAACCATAGTTCTGAGTCCTGCAGAAGCAAAACACCTTGCAAATTTCAGACATAAAATACATCAAGAATCTGTTCTCGTTCCCATTTCAACCAGTAAGATATTTACCTGTCAGTTAAATGGAAACAAAAGCAGGTTTTAAACCTCTTCTTTATTTCAGAACCCATTTTTTAAAGAATGGACAGTGAATGGGGTTTCCAGGTTTTCAGATGTGCTTTTTTTAAGTCTTTGAAGGGATTTAACATTCAGAGGATTGACAGGTTTAGTCAATAAAATCTCAAGGCACCATTACTTCAAGTCACTTTGGAATGAAGAGACCATTTAATCTACAGCAGAACACTGAATGTACGCAACTCGTTAATCCTACAGTTGAGAATCCAAATAAAAATTGATTATTATCAGATTTTTTTAAAATTAAAGCATTTCATATGCTGGTTCTGCCAAAGGTGCTGCTCAGTGTGGTTGTCTAGGTATTGCACCTTCTCAAGAAGGGAGATGTCAAATCTTTGTGCTCCAATTCCACCAGCGCCCTGTTTCATTGCTCTCAGTTGTGCTTTCAGTTCTGTAATCATACTTATGTGAGAGTGAGATGAGAAAAGCCTTTCATACTGGACTCAGATGAATTGCACAGGTGTAGCTGAAAGCAAACTTCATGCCAAAACTTCATATCGGAGGTGCCTAAGGGGTTATGATTAATACAAGCGTCTAAAAGTGTAACCCTGAAATGCCTTCACTGGGAAATTGATTACAATTCCTTTAAGCTAAGCCAAGTCAGACATATGTATCTCATCTATAATTTTGCTATAAAATCTTCTGTAATACTTCAATATTTTTTTGCATTCCTGATAGTCAAACACAAACAGAATAGTAGTGATAGATGTGTCTTCTCAGAAGCTATTATTACTTCCAAGCTCACTGCAGTACCCCCAAAGGGGTGCTTCTGAGATTCTTGTCTCTTGCAGGACAATGGGATTCGTATTGTTTGCAGACACAACAGACTGAACAATCAAAGGTGACAGAGAGGTGTATTATATGCCTGTAGGCAACCATTATTAACTACCACTACTAGTTCTGGAAATATTCCTGTTATAATTGCTTGGATTCCATGGGACCAGCTGGTTATTTTACCACTCCTGGTGATTTTCAACATACAACATTTATCAAATACTATTCCTTTGTTTGTGATTAATCCCTTGCTGAAGGACATTGTTTGTTAAGGAAAACAGAATGTTCTGGGTTTTAAAGAACATAGAAAACATTTTTAAAAAATTAAGTGGCCAACTGCCCTATTGCATATCTAGATAGCCCAGTCCCGTTTTCAGAGCACATTAACTGTTACAGCTACAAATACATGTTATATGATGAAACAAAGAGACAGCATAGAAGTTTATCAATAGGCATAAGCAGAGAGCAGAGCCACTTCCAGTGATTTTTTTTGTAGCAATGTGGATCTGAATCATCTAATAAATGTTCTGCAGACTCTCCTCTCTCCATCCTACTACAAATATCCACAAAACTTGTAACAACAATTTTTTCTCTATCTTTCTCTCTCTCACACAAACAAAATGTGATTGTGTGTTTCCTTAGTTTCCTTTTCCCTTCAAAAAGGGCTTGGGAAGGAAACCATTGTAGAACAGAATAATAAAACGATAATAAGCATTTACATATGATCCAATAAAATACAAGTAAGAACCAAAACTAAAATTGCACACTTAATTAATGTTTCTACATACATATCACACCCCTTCTCCCTGCCTTTTCTTTGTCCAACCCTAAAGACAACAGAGTAAGACCTTTAGGAAGGAAAATAATTTCTCTATATTTTCTTGAAGAATTTAGCGCTATGTGAGCCTAATCCCTTTACGGCTTTTGAGAGTTAAAGTAACACATAACTTCTAGCTGTCACACTAGTAAAGTGAACTGAAGCCAAAAGAAAGCCAAGAATATCTACAGGGACCACTGTGAATAGGGACTAACAAGTTTCTTGAAGTTCAGTCTCCTAAAACGTGCCAAAAATTCATGTTCCTGCTTGTTTGTAATTTGCTTCACATAAAAATTACTTTTATTATTGTTTTCCTCGTAATGTTCTGAAATTATACAGTCCTTTCATGCACAGACGAGCCCACTTTTGTGATAACAAAGTGCTTATGGTAAGGAAATGAAAGGTAAGGAAACTGTCTCCACTTGCAACATTTGGCTAAGGAAAGGTAGTGGAAGATTACAGAAATTCTTTATTACTTCTCTGTAACACCACTACATTCTTGAAACAACTATTTTAGCTGCTTGCCTATAAAAAGTAGTTAAAATATTTTTTACATTCCTTTTGCTCCTTGACCATGACATATGCAATCTTTCACAATATTTTTTCAGAAGAAAATATGCATGTTTCTTCCAAAAAATATGTCAAGTTTTCTCCTTTAACAGATGGTGACAGTAGTCCTTATCATATTTCCTCATAGCCTTAGATTTTAAGCAAAACATTTTGGCAAATCAAGAGGTATAAATAAAGATTTGGATGTTTATTGAACACCACATAATTTAAATAAATCATATTTATGAATGTCTGGCTGAGCAGAATTGATTGCCAACATATACCCTTTGGGCCTGAGTTTGTTATCTGATGTTTATCTCAGACAGGAAAACATAGCATGTGAATAATTTATCCATTTTTGTACTCTCCTTATATCTCCTTTTCAATTTTCTTCAAAATCACTATTTAAAGTAAAAACCCCATTACTCTGAAATGTACTCGCATGCCCAATAAGTTTGGCATGTGAGAATCTGAAATAATTACAACCCAGTAATTACCAAATAAATTAATCAAATAAGCCCCCACTAAATGCCCCATTTCCTCTCCACAGAAACGAATGTAAAAAACTTCTTATATTGCAACATTGGGCTTTCAAAAATTTGGCATTTCCCCCTTGGCAAGCAGGCTGCAGAAGTATGAACTCTCTGCTAAACAAGCTCTGAATTCTTGAGAGGTGTGATGCTGGCAACGTGCACCAGCAAATCAGACAGACACGAGTGCTGTGAAGGGACACAACAGGAGCAGCCATCCTTCAGATCTCCCGGCCCGGGGCAATTCAAACTCCGCAAGCCACGCTGGCAAACCCAGGAGGTGTTCTCACATTCTCACCAGTACTGCTATTTTTTCCAAGCTGAGCTTCATTACTGTACTCCCATACGTATTGTCGACAGCTGATCTAGTATAACACTGGCAGTGTTTGGAAGAAACAGAGGAAAAACATTTTCAACACTGCAGGCCAAATCATGGGACTGACATTGATAGTAGCCTTGCAAGATAAGCAGTCTACAGACTTGAAATTACAAATATTCCTTAACTTTCCCATATTCTTTCAAAGAATGGAAAAAGAATCCAACAAAGATTATCTTAGTATCCCCACAAGATATAAGAAATAAATCTTAAAAGCACATAGTGAATGGATTTTTATACTTTATTTTTATAACTACAATTGCAATGAAACTGAGTAGGAAAAACTAGTAGTCTTTTAAGATGTTCATGCAAATAAGGGGCGCATAGGTTTTTTAGCACCGATTTGTTCATAGATGGTAAATTCGTACATTCCAATATACAAGTGTCAGTATCCATAGCAAGATTTGATTTCCTTCTCATTTACATTTTGATATGTGTACTAAAGTGGATGGAGTACATTCAGCAATGTCCCAGCCTCAATAAAATATAATGTGCTGTTTCCACCTCTGATATGCACCAAGTCTGAAAGTCTTCCCTCTTAAAAAGCTTTCATGGTGGCAATTATGTCTCCTTTCCCATCTCCTCAAGTTCCTCTTCATCACCTCCAGCAAGCTCTCATTACATTATGATTTTTATATGAATTGTTACTAAAGGCTTCACTCTTTCCCAAACAGAATTTCTCAGTTTTTGTTCTTTGTTTCCAGAATACTTTTAAAAATTATTTTAGATAAGAATATTTAAAAGAAGACCCACCTCAAAATTAATGCATTGTCATTGGTTGCATTTGTTTTAAAACTAGGAAAGCAGCAATTTTCTTCAGTATTTGGATCTCTAACCATCAGAATTAAATAACATTGTTGTCTGCTTCATGTTCCCAAATAAAATAGTGGCTGAAAAAGAAAATTATGACTGTGTCCTGGGTGGCAACAAATAGAACCAACTTCTGAAACACATTTTCAGAAGCAATTTTTTAAAAGAATTCACTCAAAAGGCCTGCACATGGAGGACATCATGAGAACCTGCTTCCCTTCCTTAGCAAACTAGTCCCAGACCGAGCATCTGTACACATGGAGGAGTCAACACTGAACTTTATGCGGAGGTCAGAGGAGCACTTGTGTCCAACGGTTATGGTAAATACTCCATTTAGCAAGAAGCTACTGAAAGCCCTTCTCAACAGATTTGAGATATATGATGAATTGAAATAACTTAATCTCATGGACTAGTTTGGGCTAGGATGGAGTTAACTTTCTTCACAGCAGCCTGTTGGGTGCTGTTTTGGATTTGTGACCAAAACAGTGGTGATAAGACAGGGATGTTTTAACTATTGCTCAGCAGTGCTTACACAGAGTCAAGTTTTCTCTGCTTCCAACCCCACGCTAGCAGTGAGGGCTGGATGTGCACAAGAGGTTGGAAGGGGACAGAGAGCTGACCCCACCTGACTGAGAGGTGTCCCACACCATGTGTAGTCATGCTTAGCAATAACAGCTGGGGAAAGAAGGAACAAAGAGGATACTTGGAGTGATGCTGTTTGTCTTTCCAAGTCACTGTTACGCATGAGGGACCCCTGCTTTCCTACAGATGACTGCCTGCCCATGGAAATAGTGAATGAATTCCTTATTTTGCTCTGCTTGAGTGTGAAGCTTTGGCTTTACTTATTAAATTGTTTTTATCTTGATCCATGACTTTTCTCACTTTTACCCTTCCAAATGCTCTCCTTATTCCCACTGGCACAGAGTGAGTGAGTGAGTGAGCGACTGAGTGAGCGAGTGAGTGAGTGAGTGATTGAGTGGCTGTGCGGAGCTGATCTTCCTGATGGGAAGATCCCATCAATATCTCAAAATTGAACCCACAATATCTCAAAATTATAAAATCCCTCTTTCTGATAGAAAAGCATGCAGCCATTCACAGGCAGTATAATCAGGTCACGTTTCTATTTGCAATGCCTTACCAGGACAGAGCAAACAATGCTTTCAGATGCAGGCCTGGTTACAGTTATACATCTTTGGAGCTGGCAATGAGAATGGTATCTTAGACCATACAAACCAGGAGCACCAGTGCTTTAAGGTCTATCACTCTGGCAGTGAGCCCCATCTGCCCTTTTTCTCCAAGATGATCTTTCTTAGTTTGCTTTTAGCTGTTCTTGCATGGAAGTCTTGTGAGTTTTTTCTCGTCAAACTCAAGGAAAGAGGTTAGGAGGATCTTATTTATGTGCAATGAAGTAGAAAGCAGTGGTTTGAAAGCACTCTCCAGTTTACTGTGGCAGTATGTACTCTATGTTTGCCTGCCAGGCATGTATTTTACAGTTTGCACAAATATACAGAGCTGAGTGTTTTGTGCAAAGGCTTCCCTCCTCCCCCCTCAAGCTTCTGGATAGCTTACAAAATACATGGGGAAGAAACATCTTAGAAAATAAAATACTGACCCAGTTGCAGACAAATTTGAAACCATAGACTCAACCAAGGCCACACCAGCATAATGTTGACCCCCTCCTTAGCAATGTCCACTCAGACACGAAGGTTTGTGCCTCCAGCGTCTTCCTTCCTCCCCTGAAGTCCACGTAAGTCCTTCTCTGTGACGGAACACACACAGTCGGTGCTCCCTTAAGCAATACTGACTCCAGCTGAGCAGGGTCTCAGGTCCTTCCTGCCCTCACTTTCCTGGCTGTCACCAACGCTACCCCATAGGAGACAGAAAATGGATACTACTGTCCCCAGATACACGGGCTTATGCTTGTTTCCTCTTTTAAGAATCACTCTCCAGTCTGATGCAGTATGGGCTCTGTAAGTGATGCATGTCATTTGTGACTTCTTTCCCGTTGTGTAAGGCAGAAGACTCTCTCCATGCAGTTTCACTGGAATTCAGATTAGGCTTTTCCTATATCACAGGGAAGTTTATTTCATCTCACATTCACCTCAGCGTTTACATAACTTTCCCAATGAAAAAAGCAGGCCCCAGCTCATTTACAACTGAGACCTTCAGTAAACTCTGAAACTTAGTAGCATGAGAGTGATATATTGAGTTGCTAGGAAGAACGGAGTTTCCTGTTCTGCCTTGCTAAATCACTTTTGTAAAATATTAAGAGTGAGCTCCTATTTCTCTTTTGTATTCATGCCTGTAAAAACAGCCTCCAAATCTGCGAGATTATTTTGCTCGATTTCAATGTAAATAGAAGAAATGGAGCAGCTCTAAATGCGTCATTCAAGCTAAATTTTCTTGACTTCAAGAGGGCTTTAAATTACCTTTGAATTCAGAGATGTAAAGTGTGGCCTAACAGAGAGTCTGACTTACAGATGCAGGGGAAATATGAAAGCATAAGAAATCAGCCATGACTTTTTTTTTTTTTTGGTCTCTCAGAGTTATACTTGGAAATGCTGGCATTGCTGGAACTCTTATTATAGTCTATAAGGCACATTCAAAATTCTACATATTTATAAATGGTTCTCAGCAGGTATTTGAAAACGGCATTGTAACTTGGATTTTCTGTGTCTCTTTACCAACGCACCATGTTTAAAGATTTGACATTAGTTCAAGGTCCCAAAAAAAGTGTTTTTTTAAACATATACTGTTATACCTCTATTTAGGTATCTAAGTACTACAGCATTCGTGGCCTTAATAAATGAGAGGTGCATACACTACTACTGATATGTTTAGAAAAAGATGTTGGGGACCAGATCTCTTTTTTTCCCCCATTGTTCCTTCCAAAATTCCAGTGAACTTCACTTACAACTTGTTGTGCTTTCTAAACGCTAGCACAATTAATATTTAGACTGTCTGAAAATCAGAAGAATTTTTCCAAAAATAAACTGTGGAATAGGAAAAGATCAGTAATATCTCCGTGTAGCAGAAATAATCACTATGATCTGTGTTCTATTGCTGAATTAAATGATTCACACATATGGTCCTGCAAACCACAGGCAAGCTGAGCAATAGTCTTCTGGAGTGCAGATGGCTTCTATGGCTCTAAAATGACAAATGGCAGTAGAGTTCCACTATCCCCTCTCTATTTCATAGTATCACAGAAGGAATGCTATATAATATCTCCAAGCATTTTTATTATAAGCCTCAATTAAAAAAAAATATGCAATTTGTTGGATGAAATCTGTCATAGCTACTTCCTTCCCAGGACAGCTCTAAAGCAAAGTTTAATCAACTCAATTTAGCCATTTTTAATATCTGAGAGAGACAAAAATGAATACGTGACAGCTGTTACTATTAATAAAGGCCCTACTTTTTCAGTTTCCATTTTTCACATTGTGTTCTTTCAAAACAAAGGCTATGAGGGGCTTAGGGTTGTATTAACTTTTCTGACTTAGAAAACTTATTTTTATACATTTATTTTTACCATTTCTGGTGTTGTTGACTATGGCAGGTTGTATGTGTATGCTCAGATATTAAGATACTATTGTGCTGGTTAACTCCTGCATGTCTTGACAAGCTAAAAAAGATGTTTCAGAAATTGAAGTTTCTAATTGCTTGGAAATCATGGGTCTTCCATACAGAGAAAGTAAGCTTTTCAATTTTTTTTAAAGTATATTATGAAAACAACTAAATAGTAAACAGCTAAATTAACGTCTTTCGCACACTAACAGGCACTAGACATGACGCATTTAATTCTAGTAATTGTAAACTGTATTTCCATGGACGCACATTCCAATCAATCTCTTACTGCTTGCTAGACTTCTAGCAAGCAGTTTGCTCACATTAATGGCAACAAAATTATTTGTCTAGGGCAATGGTTATTGGAATTCTGCTTTGACTTTAGGGTTGTCTGCATAGATTAATTTTTCTTAAGATTAACTGGACTCACATATATTTCTATCAATTTGAGTATGCAGGCAGTATAATAAAGAAGCAATGTCTGTAGTGATAAACAAAGGAGTGCTAAGGTCCAAGCATAGGCACTGGCACATGGTCATAGGTTCTGTTAAATGGTTAACATGGTTTTTGAAGAGAAAAAAAAAGCTAAGCCAGATTTAAGGGCATTGCAACCCAGACACTACTCCCAATAAACTGTTTAGACGAGAACATCATGTTTTGCAGGCAACAGAATCTAGCCATCTGAATGTAAGGGATGTTGTGTAGGCTGTTGCCAGGGCTGGATAACAGTGAGGGACACATTTTATTCATTTATTAATCAGCAATGTTTTTGCTTATGATCAAAATACTAACACAAACCTCTATTAACAAATTGTACAGACGTCATTTCAGTCTGGCATTTTGTTCTTTACTACCTCTTTCTGAGGTCTCGGGTGCAACAACAATGTCCAAATACACCGTCTAAACCTCAATTGTGTAAAAACATTCCCATAGATCTACTGCTTCAGATGTAGCAAAGGCTTTTCGGTTTTAATTTGGTCTTCGACTCCTTACACCTCCTGTAATCCATTCCACTTTACCTTACTTACTGCAACAATATTCTCCTTTCATTAACTACACAAGTCTGTGTTCAACTAATCATCCAACATGACTATTGACTCCTTCCAGAGTTACTAAACTACATGTCTAACATTCTGTAGCCATATAACTCTGGTCTTTATTCTTCATTTCTGTAAGGAAGAACGATCTTTTTAATTTATTTTTTATTTTAAAGAAGGGGCCATCTGTGAGAAAGCTTGGAAGCATCTTTTTGTTAACACTTTTAACAGCTCATGAGCTTGCCAATTTTTAAAGGTTTTTTTATATTTTTCAGTATCATATTTGAACAGGTATTCCCAAAAAAGATAGTACAATTACATTGCTGTCATATTTAATGAGTTCAGGTTTGACTTAAACACTCCCAGGAAAGTTCTGCTAGAACTCAAGATCAGAATTTTGTCAGTCTGGATTGTTCCATGTAAATCTAGCAACTGAGGCTAAAAATAATCAAGACTCCAATTGTCCGAAGGAATGTCTCCTTATCACACTTTGTTTCCATGAAGACATTCCAACAAAACTGCCACCATTACTTCATGGCAAGTTAATTAAATAGCTCATACCTCCCCACATCCCCTTGGCCTGGGAGTTCCATGGGACTGAATGAAAATGCTTGTAAATAACCCAGTTGAACAATTCAATTAGTGTTCTGCAAGGGTTTTGTAGTTTATAATTTTTTCCCTATGGACATCATGTTTCAATATAGTGCGCATAAATTTGTTCTGTCTTTTTTACCATTGGGAGACCTGAGCAATTTCACTGTGGTAATGAAAAGGCAGGAGAAGTTCACTGCTAGCACTAGCGTCACCTCTCATCTAGGTGGCCTTACTAACCAGTAAAATATAAAAGGGCATACAAATTTGGGACACTTGACCCCAGAATTCCCATACGTTAACGTGACCAGCAGCCATACTGCTACCACAAGGATACTCTGAGTTCATTCCTAGTCACTAAATTCCCAGGAGAAGGAAGATTTTATTCTTATAGTCCTTCTTTGAACATGTTGTTCATACACACTGGACAGTGTTTACAACTGGACAAAAAGGTTCATTTGTCTCTTCAGGAATCCCAACATGTGCATAAAATATTTTGAGATGGCTCAGTCTGAATCTTTTGGCTATTTAAAAAAATGATTTGTGTTTTAGTTTTAGAGGGGTTTTGAGTTCAATTTTTTTTTTTTTTGCCTCTCCTAATATTTTTGATCACCTGCTAGAGTAATCATGAGTCCTTTAATTTTAAGAAGACACATATTATCTTCCTTATTCCCCATACGCATGGTGTGTACTACATCCTCATATGCTCACAGCTCAGCAGATGAAAGCAAATACAACTTTTTAAGTGAATGGTCACCTTCTCGTTAAACTAATTGATATATCACAGCGTTTCATTTAAAACCTCTGCAAAATTTTCTTACAGACACAAATTACTCCAGGATAAGAATTCAAACACAGACTTCTGTGTGAGTTGATTTGTCCTGTTTTTATATTATCAAGCACTATGAATTTAACTCTAAAATGCAGCATACTAACTAAGAAGATGGGGGGAACTCTGCCCCCTTTTCAAAAGGAGAATCCATCTGGAAATTTGATCTCTTTTCCAACAATAATATTATGAGGAAATATTACAATGCTTTGCTGCTTGATGCTTATTACAGGGACCCCTTTGAAATTTTTTGTAAACTCCTTGCAGCTTCCTGAGTTATCAGCAGAAAACTGTGTTGTTCTCTACCATGTGTCCACTACCAGTTTGCAACTTTTCTGAATAGCATTAGAAAAATAGTTTTAAATATAAGAATGATTATGCAACACCGGTTCTGTCGATTCATTTTCCAGGTTCAATTCTTTCTATTTATGGTATTTCACAATTTTTTCTGCTTATTTCACCCACAGATTTCAGTACTAACAATATGCTTTATTTTTCTTTAAAAAGTCACACAGAAATTGCTTAGACTCTAAAATTGTAGCAACACATCAGGCTTAGCTTGATCTTATGTAACACATAAGAAACTATACACAGTGCTTTTTTTCCCCCTAAAAATATAAAAGAAAATAAATACAACTTTTATTTAATTGGCACTTGGGCAGGATTCCCTAGATCTCGAGGGAGTTATGGGAGAAAGAAGGAAAAACATGTCTGTATGTCTGTCCCAACACCTTGGAGTTGCACTGAACCATTCAAAGGCAACAAAATTTCTGAAGTGAATGCAATGTAGCTGCCACCCAGAAGGGGAAACATTCATATAAATAACTGAGATGAAAAGTAGCATGACCTATAGTTAAGAACTGAAACATGGGGATGATAAATCTTTCCTTTTATGTTAAAAAATGAACAAAATTAGAACTAGTCCAGCACTAAGAAGAGGCTATAAAGAATGCAAATACTAGAAATAAAATATGTGGATTTATGTCTCAATGTTAAGAAATTTATTAAGTGCAGGTATTGAGCAGAAAATGTATTATCAAGATTGCCCTGAGCGACACACATGTACAGGATGTCAAAATCTGATTCCTTTTATTTTTTTTTTATTCAGGATCAAGGAAATTAGGTGGACTTTTTAAGTTCTGCGATGCAGGATATTTAAAGTTACTATTTCAATGGTAACTGTAATTAGTTACCCTGCTACTAGCTAACCATGGCTTTTGATTAGTATGCCTGGCAAATTTACAAGATATTTCAAACCCCCACATTATTCTTATTAAAGTTAATAGGGTGTTAATAAATACTTTTTTTAAAATGAGAAATCTTTAAGTGATTGCACTGCTGTATGCTGAACATAATGCAGCTATTAACTAAGATAAATAGGTAAATAGACAAATACGTAAATGAAATCTATTACTTGTGAATTATACATAATACATAATCCTACACGACATGTAAGATCAAGCAATACACAATCTATTTGACCCAGTACTCTCTTCAAATTGAATAATTTCAAACAGTCTCACTGTGTAAGTTCCACTTTGGTTAACTTGTTATGGCATTCTCTTCCAATTCCATCAGTGTAAGAAGGTTCGTAGCAAAAGGACAATTAGACTTGAATATTACAATTGATTTTAAGCATGTGATTCCTCACAGAATGCAAAAAAAGTTAAATCAGTGATAATGGATCAAAACTATTTTATCTTCTCCAACATATTACCTTTAACTTTAGATAATGTAAAAAGCTTTCAAATAAGGTGTCAGAAATACAGCATGACAGGTGTGGATTTTTTTTGTTCCTACATTAGCTTTCGTCTTGACCATAATGGTTCAAAACCGACACAAATGTTGCTATTAATTAAGCCCATCCTGTACAGCCAATCAGTGATATCTCTAAAAGGTGTAGTCAAGCTGCAGATGATTATCAGGATACATCAAAGCTCCAAGCACATGAAGATGGCTTCTTGCCAGGCCAGCTTCAGTCTGGTAGGGATCTTTACCTTAGGCAATGTGTTCGATTTGAGAGCAGCTCTGCTCCAGAAACAATTTTGCCTCTTTTTGTAGCATCGCAACTGGGAAAATAAACAGTGTGAGACTGGAGCTAATGCTATGCAAAACAGTGTATTCCTGGAAACTGGAGCTTGGAAAAAAGCTGTACAGAGCCAAAACTGGTGATCAGCTCTGGCCTAACATGGCTTATTAGCTTCAGTTAAGTACTAATGATAACACATTCTCTCTTTCAGAAACATCTGGATGTCTCTGTTCTGTACAGGGACAGAAGACTGTATACTGGAAAGGCTTGTCAACCCCAGAGAAGTGCCACATGAATGCATGGAACCAGCCTGGCTCCAGCACTACCTTGGAGCTAACAAGCCAAGTTTGAACATGGAAGTCTTTGACACAAAGGACAGAGACAGAGTATTTCTGCACTAATTAGCTCAAAGGTAGTGCTGGACCAAAATGGGTTAAGCCTGGCTTGTTATGAACTAACTTTTTTTTAAAGGTACTTGAACATCTCCGCATGCTCCTAATGCATGCACCTACCTTACCCATGAATGTCCCCTGTCTCGGGATGATGGACTCCACTTGCTTCAAACACAGAATGTTTTTTCTTATTATCTTCTATGCTGGCATTTAATACGATGTGCAGTGTAATGATTATTTCCCTATAATTATGGCATCCATCATGTATCCATATAAAAGTTCTAGTTCTGTAGTTATTTAATAACAAAAGGTACTGCTTACTTCCTCATAGTCACAGCAGGTTTTCCGGCAAATGGTGTTTCTCCAGTCACAGCATCCTCATAAAATAACAATAGATGCTATTTCAGTCTAAAATCAAATTTAAGTTTTGCACATTTATTTTGCACATATATAAATTATTTCCTATATTACACCAACACAAACCTGTGTGAGATAAATTTGATGTACACTTGGAAGCTGACATTAAAGCTTTTTTTCTTTCCACAAAGTATGAAACTGGTGCAAACTCGCTCTGTTGTCTAGAATTAGTTAAAAAAATATGGAGCTACGTTTCCCTTGGCAGACTCTGTGCTGAATCAGGCATACACTTTTCATGAACCATAATGCTGGTGTAAACACATGTCATGTCATATGTCATAAACATATGTCAGTTTACTCACAGGTAAACTTTTTAGGATAAACCTCTATTCCCAGTTGTGCATGAAAATGTAAAGAGAGAACACAGTGAAAAAAAAAAAGTGCATTTTTGTATCTTAGTCTACATCTATATGTGCTAGACTTAGTTTTGAGTGAGTTGTTTTATTATCACCTATACCCACAAGGAGTACACATGTGAGTACCGGCCATAGGGCATCAGACCAAAAATTCACCTCCCCACAATGTACTGTTTTCAACAAACACCCCAGAATGTCTTTAGAAATCCTGCCTGTACAAGCTCCTCTGAGCACTGTGGGTAGCCTGCACCACACAGCCAGTGGTTTACAGACAGGGACATGGCAAGGAGAGGGAAGCTGAAAAGGGAGGAAGGATCCTGGCTGCTGTAGAGTCTACTTCAATCCTCATCATGTCATCTGCAAGGACAGCACCTCTGGGTGGTGTGAACTCATTCCTTAGACAGCTTCATGGAGCAGCAGACACTGGGGGTTCTCTGCTCTGAGTCCCCCTCTTGAGCCTGGTATTTTCTTTACAATGCCTGGGGGAAAAAAGGAACAGCATAACCTTCTCCTTAAGACTCTCCCATCCTCCAACTGTTTTCAGCTCCATAGATTTCCTGAGCCTGTTGTTATTAAGCCTTTGTTCCCTTCCCCCAGCTTCCTAAATTAAATGCCTTGCTGAGATTTTTACTGCAAAGAAAACTGTTGCTAAACTTTGTTCTGATGAAAAATTTACACTAATTTTCTGCATTAATACTTCTGTGATCACAACGCAGCAGACCTGCCTCTCAGGAAGCACATTCAAATTATTTTTGTTTCAGTGCAGCTGGGAGTGGAGTACACAGTGAAGTGGGTTGGCACCACGAGCAGGACAGCTATCTTACAAAGCCAGATAAAGACTTGAGCTTATAGTGGGTGGGTTTGGTTCAGCCAGAAAGATGGTAGAAAGTCCTGCAGAATGCAGGGATGTGCATTCATTCATTAGCCTAGCACAAGTCCTGCGATGGAGAGGACACGACACTCACTGTTCTCCTAAGGGCAGCATTCAATGGATGATTTCATGGTACCAAGCCCAGTACCTGGAACACACCAGCAATGATGTACTTGTTCACCTGCAGGTTTGATGGCTGTACCACTGAAACAAGAGAACGGCAGAAGATCGTGGCAAGAATAAAAGGCCATATACACACAGGATTGCATTGTCCACTATTAGAAATGAAAATAGAATGATCTTTCAAAAAGGAGGATGGGAAGAGTACCATTTAAAAGAAAAATGGAGACATATTTACCAGTCTGCACGATACTAGGCAGTGTTGGTCTTCTCACGCCTGGAAAGTGTAGTGGACATACCTGGGGGAACATGGTAATAGCCAGGACACAGGGTATTCATGTGTCAGCCTCCAACTGTGTTCAGCTCAGGGATTTCTCAAGTCATGGTTTGTGTGTCTCCAACCTGCAAAGGATTTCTCTCCCATGAACCTGCCTGGTATCCCCCTTAATTCACAGCAGTAGATTATGTTCTTGGTCTGGATGATGCTAATTCTGTGCTTCTTGTTTATGCAGCTTCTTCTCCCCCCTCCAAGTCCCTTTCCAAGGGAAGCAGTGCCTACAAATCACCTGTTTACACACCAGAGCAGCACTACTGGCAAAAGCACACAGCACACACGCAGACCGATGTATTCCTATGGCAAGTACTTTCTACTCGGAAGGAAGTAACTTTATCATGTTTTCTTTCTAACACTGACGCAGTGGTGCGTTTTCTCTCCTCACAACCACGTAAGCAAGCAGGCAACTTGAGCCCTCTCCATTAACCTTTTGGACCAGCAGATTCTTTCCCCAGCCGAGCCACTGCAGCCCGAGAGGTGCCGGTCCTGCCCCAGAGCCCCGGCTCCCGCTCGTCCTTGCCCGGGCCCTTCCCGGCCGGGCGGGAGGAAATGCGGCCCCGCGGCCTCGCACCGCCCCCCGCCCTCATCCCGGGGAAGGGGGGCTGGAGACGGCCATGGGCCCGCTTTTTGTTGGAACAAACATTTCCCCGGACCGATGAGGAAACCCGCCGCGGCCGGGGCTGGGGGAGGGGGAATTTCCTTCCCATTGTCTGCCGGGCTCGGCGCTCCCGGCCCCCGCTCCCAGTGAAAGTGAATGGCCGGGCGGGACCCGCCGCAGGGCTCGTGTTAGACACCCAACTACTGCGGGTAAACGCCGGAGTCGGGGCCAGCCCAGCCCGGCTAGCCGGGCTTCAAAGCTGGACACTGACGAGCATTAAAAAGTCCTCACAATACACATAAAAATAAGTCAAAACGAGACAAAAATACATCCCTTTAATCCTTCAATGTGCATCCTGAAGGCTATATAATGCAAACAGCTACTCAGGGGACCTAATGAGGATATCGAAATATCCCAAAACCAGGCCCATGGACACCCACTTATAAGCTCTATAGACAAGCTTATAAGCCTGTCTTTCTACACTTGATTTAATTCACTGCTCACCAGCTCAGGGAAGGTAACGTGGCTATCGTTGCAGACACTCCCTACGTGTTTGCTTTAGGATACCTTGTTCTTTCCAAAATCAAATATTTGTATCCTGAAACAAATATTTGGAGGTGGTCCAGACTAGCCTTTATAAATATGTTAAGTACAGGAGATTGTTGGCAAGTAGTAGACTCCAGGTAAAAACCTGTACGGTAGGCAAGCCATAAGGCTTCCGCCCTCCATGTGCTGCCATGCTGGTGAGACTGCGGCCTAAGTATTTATTTGACAGCTCTCTATGGGTCCTGTGAGAGATAAAGGGCTAAAACCTCTTTATACTGAAGATAGCTGAACTTCTGCCTTAAATAAATATTTACATAGGTAAGGAGAAGGCACTGCGGCAGAGCAATAAATCTTTCACTAGAGAACATGAGACTGGCTTTGTAGCTTTGTTTTGGAGTTATGGCAAATCCCTCCAACAGACCCAGTTGTTGGGGATACCTGGCTGTTCGGGATAAAGAATCAAAAATGGTTTTGTGGCTGCTAGCTATGTTTGTCCTCTGTTGGATTCTGGATGCAAAAATCAGTGTGCCTTAACCATGCCAGCTTGAGTGGAGCTGTTGGCTTGACTGCATGGTAGAAACAGCAGAAACTGTAACGACCCCAACTTCTTTTTTTCCCCCCCGTATATAAATATAGCTCAGAAGCAATCTGAACAGAGAGGGTTTCAAAGAAAGCTCAGACAGACAAGCCAGCAATATCCCACGGAAACTTGGCATATATTTCTATCAAACTTCTTTTGAAAATGACATGCTGCCTTAACAAAATCACAGCCAAACATCACAAATAAATGCTTAACATAAGGTAGTCTTTTTGTAACTATATTGATGGTAAATCCCTTTTTACTTAAAAAATTGCCTGTAAATTTCATTTGCTTTTTATTAATACAAGCAATATAATGCAGTTAATAAATTATAGTACCACTACTGGGTATCTGCCCAATGCCTCAAGCACTCTGTGAAAGCAGATTACCAGCACTTTCTTTCCTATCTATTTATTTTAGATAATGTAAAATGTTCTTTCATATTTAAATGCATAATAGAAGTAAGACTTTATCACAGCTGTGCAACTAACCATTATTTGCATTTTATTTTCAAAGTGGATGTAATGTCCTGATGCAGCAGTCTCAAAGAAAGTGTGTGGGTTTAGACACTACTAGAAATCTTATTTACTGGACACACTGGGGAAACTTTCACTGTTCACTGTGCAAACTCTGTTTAATCTTTGACTGACCAGGCACAATGGATGCATCTTTTTCAACATTAGCACTACAACTTCCTTCTACTATTTCAGTAATATTAATGACTACTCATATGACTAAAATTTTGCATGCATGCATGTTTATAGAACTAAGCTTACAGTATATTTTATTAAAAGTAAAATTCTAGTCAAGTTAATTAATTGTTAAGTGCTACTTATCCATTTAATAATTCCTGAAGAATTTCAGAAACTTTAGAATATATTTCCTAGACATTTATTAATATTTATCTCACAGTCCATTAAAAAGGATAAAATGTACATGTTTTCTTGCTTACATATATATACACATATATATATATACACACATATGTTCCTATATAGTTATGAATTTTGTATTACTACGCATTTCCCAACCCTGCAGTGCAAGCGTGGCTAAGAGTTGGACTCAATGATCATAAAGGTCTTTTCCAATCTGAATGATTCTATGATTCTGTGATCTACAGCTCATGACGTATTGCCAACTCTGAGGCTGACCGTTGATTCTCTGTGTTTTAGTTTCTGTTGCTCAAGGTGAGTGTCTACTTTCAAAAACATTATCTGTCATTTTTCCAAGTTGGATTTCATGATAGGAGAAATTTTCATATATCAAGGCCAGATAAGCACCACATTTTCCCTCTGCAACGAAAGAGGGTCCAGACCTAAAAGTATGACAAAATACATACATAATAAATAGTTAAAGATCCGTTTCAAATGTATTATTAAAAAAAAATAATAAAAGAAAAAAACAGCAACTCCAGCAGACACCACTAGAGTTCTCCTTCTCCCAAATATCCCTAGCACCATCCTAAACCCTGTTTACCCCAGAAACCTGAACTGTGGACAGACAGAAGAGGAGAGAGAGAGAGAAAATTCAGACACAATAAAACTCTGAGGGGAAAAATATGTGGAAGGAGGAGGCAGCAGCGGCCTGGGGAAGGGATTGAAAAGTTTCCCCTGGCTTAACTTCTCCCCCCCTGCAGCAGCAGAAGCAGCGCCAGCAGCACAAGGTGAGAGAGACTTTTAAGTCTGGGGAGGAGGGGTGTGTGTGCGGGAGGGGGGGTTGAATTTACAGCCCTGTGGATATTTCTGTGTCTGCCTCCTTGGCTTTGGGGTGCGAGAGACGCCGTGTCTCATGCTGGGTGGATTTTTTTTTTTTAATATGATGGAGGATTATAAACATGGCGCCTTAAAAAAACTACAAAATCATGTACACACTGTTCCAAGGAGATGGGGGAGAGGGGACAGGGGAAGGGCTGGGCACCAGGGGAGGGGGCAATCCTTCCCCGAGGGGTGCCGTGTGAGAAGAGGGGAGCAATTATACTTAATAATAAAATGTGTGGGGCTGCGGGGGGGAGATGGAAGGCGGGATTTTTTTATTATTACTATTATTTCATTTTTCGGAGTGGGCAGGATTATCTGGCAGCCCGCTTGGAAACCGAGGAAGAGAAGGGGACGGCGGCGGAGCGCGTGTGATTATTAACGGCGATTATTTTTGTCCCCACACCTTCCCCGGTCGAATTTCGGAGGGGAGGCGGCGGCGGGTCCCCCGCGCCCCCGTGCCGAGTTGCAGCAGCCCCGGGGCCGGGGCGGGAGGAGGTGGGGTGGGGAGAGGGGCGCTCCGGAGAGAATCGCCGCTTCCAGCGCTCCGCGCGGGCCTGCACGGCGCGGGGGAGCCGGGGACTCGCGTGAGAGGCGAGGCCGGGCAGGGTGTGGTGCAGCCCGGCCTGAGCCCCGTCACCCCCCGGCCCCGCTCTCTCCTACAAGCGGGGCCAGCG
This sequence comes from Cnemophilus loriae, assembly GCA_013397755.1. NCBI lineage: Eukaryota > Metazoa > Chordata > Aves > Passeriformes > Corvidae > Cnemophilus > Cnemophilus loriae. The sequence goes on from VZTF01001612.1 coordinate 4,229,289, forward strand.
CTTTGCTCCCCACTCTCCCCCCATTTCCTTTCGCTCACACACCCCCGCCGCCGCCGCATTTCCTCGCTGGGGAGGGGGATGCCTGCTTGGAGGACGGGTCTTGGCCCGAGTAATGGCAGCTGCTCGACAGCGCCGAGGCTCCACAGGAGAGGGACGGCGGGGCCCCCGCGCGCCGGGCGAGGGGCCATGGCTGCCGTGCCCGCGGGGGGCAGGGGAGGGGACGGGAAAAGGGTAAACTCAGAGCCCCAGCCCTCCTCCCCCGGCGGCTGCGGGCGGTGCCACCCCCGCGGCCGGGACGGCCTCGCCGCCCGGCGGGGTACCGGGGGCTCGGCATCGGCGCATCCCCCGGTACTGCCCCGGGGGCTTCCTCGCCTCCCCCGTGTGCTTTGGGGCAGGGCGCGGGGAGAAAAGGGGGCGATTTCTCCGCTCTTCCCCCCCCGGCTCCCCGGGCCCTCCGGGAGCAGCGCGCTCGCTGCCCCCAGCTGGGAAGGGCCCTCCGGGGCTGTGCCGGACTCGGCGGTTCGGGGAGTGCGAACTGGCCACGGGCTCGCTTTTGTTGGCGTTCTGGGGAGCTTTGTGTGTGTGCACCCCCGAAGCTGTGTCCGCAGAATACTCCCCTCGGTGCACTTTGTAGGGTGTTCGCCTTCACCCCCTCCCTCGGGGCTGCTCAGAGGCCTGTCTCCTTTCTTTTCCGGGAAAGGATGGAAGTGTAGGTGTGGGAGCGCCCGTGGTAAGGATGATGGGGAGCTTCGGTACGCTTTCCTGACGTCCCGTGTGTTCCAGACAACAGCCCCCCTGTAAAATGCTTATGTAAAGGATTTGGGAAACTTTGTGTGTCTTTTGGGGCTTATCCCGAAACCAGCAGACTTTGGGAATTTGTTTTTGGTCTTCTGTGAACTTTAGAGATGCTAGAGATGGGGTGGTTTGAGAAGAGGAAAAGGAGTGAAAAAACTTCAATTCGGTGCTGGTTGGTTTAATAATTTAACCTGGAATCATCTGGCATGGTCTCTGTATTGTAGGAGTAATTGTATTTATTGTAGTTTTAAGAAGATCTTATTGCAGTAGAAAAGAGTGGAAAATGCTTTCTTGTCCTTTCTTGTCCTAGATAACACTGATATTTTGTCATTTCTCTTGCTTTTGTAGGAAATTGTTTAACTATTTAGGGGTGAATGCTGAGACAGGTGTGAGGAGGGGGGAAAATGGGAGGGGAAATGCCAGTTTGTGGTTCAAGTTGCACTCCTTTGGGATTTTCTCATTCCCCATCCTTCAATATGAAGGACTTGGCATCTCTCCACTTTTTTTTTTTTTTTTAAATTATCAACCACTCTCGAGTATGCTACAGAAAGTCTTTAGGGAAGTAGACTGTTTGCTGACTAATGTTTTGTATGAAAGTGGAAGTGCCCACAAAACTATTTCCACTTTTAGGGGATTTATGGCATTAATTAATTCCCGCTGTGGATTTATGGCCTTAAAATGCCAGCTTTTCCATGCCTAAACAAGCCCTCTCTGCTTTGACCAGATAGTTGCATGGGGAAGGGAGGGAAGGCGATGGTTCATGGGGTAGGTAGTTCAGCAGAGAGCACTTTATCTTGCTGATGGTGAGTTTGGTTTTAGCGAGTGGGGGGAAAAGTGACTGTGTTGATGACTCTGTTGGTTGTGCTATGGATAGTGGTCTCTGCATCTGCAACTGATACTTGGTAGCGGGTTCAGTAGCAAAGGTCTGAGGGATAAAAATGACTCTTCCACTCCACCTCATGATCTGGATAATGTGATGGAAATTGTCTTGTGTTGAAGTCAGCTTTGTAAGGGGAGTTGTGAGTCTGTGGATGTTGGGTTGGGGGTCTTAAAACTTTGGTGATGTGCTAAAAGATACTCTTCAACAGTTTGAAGCTTCATAGCAAAAACTTTACAGGGTAGTCCACCTCTGAAGGTGGTGTTTGTTTAGTTTTTTTAATCTAAGCAAGCACTTGCAGCTATTAAATATAAATGTAAAAAACCAAATGGAGTTTGTTCACCAGAAATCAAAATTCCTAGTAGTTTGGCATAGTCCTTCTGTAGTATGAGCCAGAGCAATGCTTCATAAATTTTCAGGAAAAAAGTGAGCACTATTGGAGTGACAAGAATTTAATGACTGGAATTGCTGTGCACACAATGTGAGACTGGTGGGTTGTGTGCTGTGTATCCATACTGTTTGCAGGCAGTTAGCATTCTGTGGGCATCTACTGTTCAAGTGTCCTGGAGCAGAGAGGAGAAGGGACTGTTCAGGATAACCTGAGGCTTCTGCAGCAGAAGAGCCTGGATCGTATTTTCGGCCTAAGGTCATCTCAAAAGCAAGTGAGACGTTGAAAGGCTGTGAAGTGTGTTTGGTATTTCTGCCTGCACGTAAGCAGATGCACTATGAATTTGGCCTCCAACTCACCTTGTAGTGGCCCAGGCTCCATCTAGACCGTTGTGCATTTCTACCAGTGCACCACAGCTTAGGGACCACTGAACTGTGTGCCATCTGCAGTCACTGGGTTAGAATAAAATACTTCAAAAGGAAATAGATAAAAAACAACATTGAAGATGTTTTCTTAATTTTAGGCATCTAAACGTCTCCGTAGATGTTTGCATTATTTAGTTAGTTAGCAGATTGTCTCGTTTCAGACAGTTTGAGATTGAGGGGGAATTTTAGAATTAGGAGGCATGTTTTGAAGTTGAGGACTCAACTTTAATCAGCTAAAGTTCACAAATTTTGGACATACCTGTAACTAGTTTTCATGGTAACTGCCTTCCACAGTCTTTCAGAGCATTTATCTCTGGAAGCGTGTGAAGACTTTAGGCAGTGTGAATCAGTCCAGGCTAAAAGTTCTGAAAGAGGGACAAGGTGATGATGAAGATGTCTTCAGGAAATTTCTGATTTGCTTCTTAAATGACTTTTTTAGCTAGATCCAGATGATCATAAATGTTGGTAAAAGATGTCTTTTACCCATAATGCAGGTTGTTACAAATGCTAACTAAAACGATAAACAAAATTAATCTGTGCAAGGTATATGTGCCTCACACCAGTGATGGACTTGGTTCGTAAAATGCGGAATTGTTTAAAATTACTGGCGAAATGCACACAAGATGTTACTTTCCTGAATGAAGTAGAGTTTGGAGATTTTTTCAACAGTTAAGTCAGAATTGTTGGAGCAATTCTTTTTCTCATATCTATCCAGCTAATATATAAATTTGTTTCAAATCCTGACCATTGATGTTATTAATTGCAGTGGTTTTCCTTCCATATAGTAGGACTTTGTTTAGCCATCCTTCTTGCCGTGATTGTTTAGGAGGTAATGTCAGATCACGTTCTTTATCTGCAGAGGGTTTTGTGCCTTGGTTTTTGTTGGGCTTGTTTAGTCTCAGGATGTGGTGAACACTCCCGCAGTACGTGTGTAGTACCTGGAGCATGGTGCCCTTGGTAGCTGGGCAGTGCAACGTATGTCATCTTTTATATAGCTCATACATTTTAGGCTGTCAGTGTTGCTTGTGCTAAACATTGTGAACAAAGATTATTCTTGTCAGGTTCTGGATCATTTTTCATCAGTTGAATGTAAATTTAGCTCATAATTGGGTTATTGTTCTAAGGTTTAATCTTCCAGTCGTGAGAGTACAGCCTGCAAAACAGGTAGTTTATAAGATGACGTAATGACTCAATTTTTCAGGAATTTCTTTGTTATTGGTGAGAGTATATGAAAAGCAGAACAAATATGGAAAACTCCACAAACCCCTTCATTCCTGGGTGTAGTGGAGGTAACTGGGAGTAGACTGATAGACACCAGAGAGGCTGTGTACAGGACAATTAACACTGTGGCCTCAATCCTGCACAGGTGAACTGCTGTGGCATATGGGGCTGTCTGATTTCCAAGGCCTCTCCACATGCAGCTCCCAGAAACAGCGGGGCTGGATTGAGCTCATGTTTTTCACCGTATTTTCAATGGTAGTCTTTAAACATAATTTTATCATCTCTTTAAACCAATGTCTGCCATCAAGTAAATTGTGAAAGCCTAAATTCTGTCTTTTTATTTATTTCTATCATGCTGTGAATATTGAATTATGTGAAAAAAAAAATAGGGGTAAACTTAGCATTTTAGTAAGATTTCATTCATATTTATTTCTTCTCTTTGTTTCCTCCCTGAAACGACCAGGGTCTTTTAGTCCTGTGGGCAGGTGACAGCAGGCACAGTGCTGATACATACTGACATGTCCATGAACCCAAGTTAAAGCTCATGGTGTCTAATTTTAGCCAGCTTTGGTAATATCCCATCGGAGCATGATCCTGTAGCTGTACCATGGAGATAAATCCAAAGAGTAGCTATTGAGAGTTTTGTGTACAAAAAGACTGGTTTTGATTTTCTTCCAATCTCTCATTTTACACTTCACTAGAATGCAAAAGTGTCTGGTACGAAAATACAGAGAAATGTAATTTGAGTTTAAAGTATGTTATTGATTAAAAAGGCAGTAGTATTTGTAATTTCAAAATTAGAAATATATTAAAAATATAAGTAAAATACGGTCTATTGGTGTACTTACTAACAATCAGAATATCTTTGCATATACCTTTACACTATATTTAGTTTTAAATTCCAGGATTAAATAATTGCAGAATAAAATGTTGTGAATTAATGATAATGAGTCTTCATACAACTCTCACTTGTGGTATCATAGAAAACTAATTATTAACAAATAATTTTAACAACAGACACAGTGAAATTTAAAGTACTAAAATCTACTTATTCATTAAAAAATTAATTTAAACATGCCAACAAAAATACCAGTAATATCCCATTCACCCTTTTTGTAGAAATTGTATTTTTTGCATGCAAAGAACTGGGCTTACTGTCTTAATTAATTTTTTATCCATAATAGGACACTATTGATTTGAGGTCTAGTAATTTAAAAAAAGAAGAGTTAAACATATTCCTGCTTACCTCTCATTTCTCCTGTGTTTGTTACTATGTTAAATGTTAAACCAACTTGCGCTATATTCAAATCTATAATTTTAATGCAGCTGACTTAACTATGTTTTGGTTACAGAGTGTAGGACTCTGCTAGTAGGTATAGTACTCCAAAGCAGTGTTTTGGCAAGTGAGTATTTGTACTTTGATCCCATGCACTTAGGGCATGGCGTTGTTATCTGGTCTTTTAAAGAGAGGTAGATGGGAGTTGTGTGCTGTGACTCACGGGACATGGCACTTAGTTTACTAATTTTAGCAGAACAATTCTTATCTGTCAACTTTAAGTTTTATTTCAACCTTCTGGAAAAGCGATGAAGTGAAACAAAATGGAGTTGAGAGAAAATGATTAGCAGAATCCTAAAGTAGCTAGAAATAGTATGCAGAGAAAAAGAAATTAGAAGTATGTAAGATGTTTATTGCTCAACAAATCTTTAAGATCTGAGAGACTGATCTGAGAGCTTTATCTTTCTTAGCACGCTATCATATTCTGTTAAGTCTCACACAACATTTATGCCTTCAGTAAGAGAGGACCTCACACTACAGATACCTGTTTGCAATTACAGATGCTTCTCAAGTCAGAAACCAAGCACCAGCCAAGTCTGCATTGGCTGCGTGTGCCTTATTACTGTTTTCTTGGTGTCATTGCTTGTAAAAGAAAACTTCCGGAGAGGAGAGAGTCTGTGCCTTGCATAACACTGCAGTGTGTGCATTCACATGCACAAATGAAAGTGGAAATTCTGCCTCAGAATGGTGGGGGGTTTCTCCAGTTTTCCTTCTGGTTGGTTGTTAATTTTGTGATCGGTGTCTTATGAGCTGTCATTGACTTCAGAGACAAGCTGAACCCCAGAGTTTATGCATCATCTCCTTCCCCCAAGCAATTACTAGGATCCGGGTTCAAAATTGTACAAAATCAAAACAAAAGAATTGCTATTTCATAAAATGTAATCACAGGCCACACAGTCACTGATTGTTCACTGATGAAAATTGATATTCACTGCAGAAAATTCATTGTTACCCATAGATTAATATTAATATAATGATGGAGACCTTGATCATATAAGCACTTGTTTCCCACAGCATGAAAATGCATAGGCCTTGGAGCATACTGATGAATAAGTTTAGTTCCACAAAATAGTTATAAAAATTAAAACCATATGTATGACTCCAATATTCAAGGAAGAACACAGTCAAAATTAGTTGTGCTGATACAATTTTATGTAATACTGTATTTTTGATTCTTCTACTGGAGTTACATAGCAGTTTTACACAGGCATTTTTATGCCTTTTTAATATGAACAGTATGAGTGTTGGTTCTTTCACACATGCTAAATTTTACATTGATGATTGTTTCCATTGAAGTTAAGGCACTTTTCCTACATGTTCATTAGTCTTTGAAGGAATTTACAGTGCTCATGAAAAGAACAGAGAAAACGTGGATAATATTTTTCTCTTAGTGATTTCTGCCATTTTCTGTATGTCTTAAATCCTGTGTGTTATAGAAAGCCTTAATTATAGATAAAGAAAATGGTAAAAGAAGAAATTCCTCCTGGAAAAGCCAATACCAATATGAGAAGAAAGGTTTATTCTTTCATCAGGAAAGCTAGAACACAGATATGTCAGGAAACTGTGTATTTTAACATAGTTTCAAAATTACGGAAATTGTGGATGTGCAAGCAGGTTAAGTAATCAATTTTTTTTTTCAATTATAGAATATAAATTAAAAACCTGAATTCTGAAAGTTATCTTGATTCATCTTGTTCTTATTATTTACGTGAGAACAACAGTAGGCAAATCTAGGCAATCCTTTTTGCTCCACTCAACAAATTGTTTAGTGGGTAATGTTTTCTTCACCTTGTGCTTCTATTCCTTCTTTGTTAAACATTCAAAATTGCAGAAAACTTTTTTTCTTTCTTTTTAATTAAAAGTGAAGAATTGTTATTAGTTGTTTTCCTAGGAGCCAGACCGGCACCATTTTTAGCTTCACATAACTACAGTTGAGAATTTAGGATGTTCCTGAGAACTGGCTGCATGGACCTTTTCTCAGGAAGCTTCAGTGTCAGTCATCACATGCAAGCTGACATTTGAATACAATATGGCACACTGAATAATTTGGCATTGACACTAATATTAAAAAAAAAAAAAATTCCCAAATAAAAATAGCTTTCTTAAAACTTTTCTTGGTCATAGTAAAATGTGAGGAGCAGTGAGAAGGGATGTATGTACACTTTGCTCACAGATAACTCGGGGTGTCTGACCTCTTAGCAGTCTGACTACAATAGAATATCAGGCTGTTAAAAAGCTGCCATATTGAAATAGTATTTGTTTGTTTGTTTGTTTGTTTGCATGTTAAAAGAAAATGTTTTGTTTCACTGGTACAACTTTTTGAAGGAGAGTGCTGATGCATACGCGGGAGCATTTCAGACTGACAGTGTTGGAAAGTGAGAAACATGGACACTCTCTCTCAATCTGTAATTGTGTCTTTCAGTTTTGCAGCTTCGTGTTCATCTTCTGCTTACGCTGACCTGAAGTAAATAGACTTACAGGAAATATTTATTGTAAGAAAGAGATTCTTCCTTTTCCTGCACACTTTCCTCTCTGCTGGTTCCCAGAAGGCTTCTTTGTAAATCTCCTAATTGGAAGCATACTCCTAACTTCTCCCTGCTTCCAGACATGAAATTTCCTGTTATTATTGAACTTGCACCTTTTAGGGAATACAGATTAAGACTCAACCATCTCCAGGAGCCAATTTTATTGTTTTGGGTTTTTTTAAATTCATGCTGATATTCTTTTTCTCAATAGTTTTAAAAAGTATTATAAAAATGACCCATTTTCCAGTCAACCAAGTATTAGCCTAAGTTGTAGCACTAATTCCTGAAAACATGGAGCTTTCAATAAAACGGAAGGACTTTTGTTCCTCACAAAGGCGCAGGAAATACCAATAAATATCAGCTAAAGCTGTGTGGTGGTGCAGATGCTTGGAGTACAGGTGCACCAAGGAGTGAGGAGCTGAACATGGTTTGCTCTGCCAAGTTAGTGGATAAGCAGTTACAGTGTTTCCTGGGCCAGTGGGAAGGAATGGTATCCAAATTTCTGCTTGGCTTGTCTTCCAGGAGAACTGCCTTTCTTGATCTAACTAGCATGTCTTGTAATCCAGGGCCATCAGATGTCTCCTAAAAAGGTGTCAAAAATCAGGCAATTTTCTGAGGTAGAAAGCTACAGAATACTTGTTTTCCATACTATTTCCAAACAATAGTTATTTAGATTATGGCTTCTGTTTTTACACGTGTAGAAGTTTTATTTGTTCCATTTTTTGAATGTTTTAATTTCTCTTTCCTGTAATAACTGTAATGTTGAAACCTACTGCTTTTTAGGTCAAGCCTGTTCTGTCCTCTCTACATGCCTTGCAGCCTCCCACTGCAGTGCTCTTTCTCTTTGCACATTTTCCAAGAGCTTTTTCCTAGGTTGCAGGAAAGAGCCATGTTAGATCTGCTTCTCTGAGGGATTTGATGGAGAAAAGAGACCTCGAGGGGTGAGTTAGTGAAAGGCTGTAGTGGTTGTCTGCGTAGTACCAGTAAGAGCTGGGAAATGCACATATGAAAGGAAGAAAGGGAGGGTTTGTCTGAGATGCATGTAAGTGGAAGTAGAGGTACACCCTTGTCACAGGAGACAGGACCACTGACTTTGCTAACGTCATTTGGTGCAGCTCTGTTGACTTTAGTGGAGCAATATTAGTTTACACCTGCAGAAAATTTTCTCCTGAATCTCTGGGAATGAGAATATAAAATGAAGTGTTTATGGGTGAGTGACAGAGAGAGTACATGTGAGAGAGAGCGCGCATGCACACACTTTCAGGCCTGATTGATTATATGAAAAAAACCCTGGAGTTGAAAGAACATTATTTTAAATTAACATTCATTATCTTCACGCGTGAGATAACAGTTCACTTTGGACCAGATCCTAACACCCATTATGTTTCCTGAGCAGAGACTGCTTTTTCCTTGAGTGAGGTTATTCAGCATCAGCATGGCAAAATGTAGTCAGATCTTTGACAATTAAAATATATGGTTTAGACACTATATATTGGAATAAAGCTGAGTTATTTCTGTCAGGAAAACATGTATTTTTTTTTTCTTTTTAAAAGAAACGGTTACATGTTATTTGAAATGTGAAATAAAAAGTAAGGTACCTTTTTTTTTTAGGTCTCATCTTATGCCTGGAAAAGCTTGCAGCCATTTTAATTCATGCTGCATTCATTGATCTAGCAGTTAAATCATTTAATCACTGTGCAGCTTGGTCGTCTACCTATCAGACACTGTTAAAGTGTTCAGTAATACACTTGGGGTTATTGGCTTCTAAATGTCACTTCTGAAAAAAAACAAAAAACCAAAAAAATAAAAAGCAAACAACCTATGAACACCCCAGTTAACTGATGAACATTATAAAGGAAAACATAATTTGAATTCATGGTCTTATCACTCAACTCTTTTTTGTTCTGTACATAATATAAGTAGAAAAAAAGCACATCATAGCAAACAAAGGAAAAAATCTGATTTTGATATTCTTTGGCAGGTCCTTTACTTTTAAATACAGTTTTGCAACATTAAGTCATCTAATTAGGCAGCAGCTTGCTATGAAATATTTTCATAACAGACATATCTTGTGAGCGTGAAAATGAAAGCCACATTTTAAAATTATAACCCCAAATAACTTTCTGAATTTAAATATTACTCTGAAAATGGCTTATTCTATAAGTATAATTGTGAAAAAAAGTGCAAGAAGTTTGTATTTTATATCAACAGCACTAGAAAACTTAATACCTTAGACTTAAGTGCTGCAACTACAGAAACCCAATAATCTAAATACATAAAAAGGGAAATAAGTGTAGCAGCAGCTAATAGATGGCAGTGAAAAGCAGAGGAAAATGTCGTGATGCTTTTAAGTGTCCTGTATTTTCTGAGAGGGAGCTATTCACAATGAAATAAATCTCATCTTGGTATGCAATAGGCAAGTATCTTGTCCAGAGAGAGATGGTAAATTCTGTGGCAGTGATGCACTTGGCACCAGTGGTTTTTAAAGCGTTACCCATGTGCTTTTCAGTTATTTCCTTGCAGGGATGAACAGGCAAGTTCATGCTCTTGTGAGGTATTGTTGTCTGTTTGAGTGCAGGTGGAACAAGAAAGTCGTGTTTCATATGAAGATGGGAACTGTATTTCCCTCTTGTTCAATGAAGGCTCAGAACCCAGACATGCCAATTGCATCTGTTTGTGTCTGGATCCCTTGGCTTATTTCTTTGTGCTTTCCTGATGTACACTGAAAGCTTCATCAGATGAGAAGTTATGCTCATGTTGAGTATCTCTCTTTACCTTCAGCAGAGAGACTCTAAATAGAGGAGAAGGTCAGTTGTTCATCTTATTTGGTGTTTTCTTAATTAGCGAATTTTTCAATGGTTTCACTCTCCAACTTCTAATAGCTCCTCTGCTTTATTATGTTAGTTTATTACAATTTTGGTACAACTTCTTGTTATACTTTCATCTGGGCATTCTGGGATGTCATTCCTTTTTTGAAGTGATGTCATGATATACGTACATGAGGAGTCCGACAGTAGAGGAGGAATTTGACTAAAGATTTAATGAATGCCATCCCACTGCTGAGTAAGACCTCCGTGGGGCAGTTTAAATAGGGATCTGATACTTTTGCTTTCTTTCTTTTGGAAGAACTTTGAGAGGGCTGCAAACTCAGATGAATGTGCTGTGTCCTCACTGTGTATTTCTTTACCAGTAAATAGGGAATTCAGTCATGGAAGGCAACTCGGTGAGGTTAGAGAAAGAAAGGTGCTGAAATCAGCAGCACGTCCAAGGAAAATGAGAATTCAGTGACAATAAAAGCAAAGTGTCAGTGTTAATGCAACGTACTTTCTAGGTTTTGAAGAGCTAAAGATGCCTCTTAAAAGTGGGTTTTGGGTGGCTGAATTGCAGTTTAGAAGCTATCGAAGGACAGGGTGTTAAAGAAGGCTGAAGTCCTGGCAGGAGAGCAAACAAGCATCCCTTGAGCTCAGCCGGTTCTGGTGGGTGTGGTGACCAGATGATTATCAAACAATACATGAAGTGCAATATTGCAGTGGGTATCAAACCTTTTCATATCTACGTTGCTATATTTAAGAAACAAAAAGAGCTCTTGACAGCTTGAAATTACAGCCCTGGTTTCACACGTTTCTTCCGAGTTCCACTGAATTAATGAAATTAACTGAGCTGGCGGACCGAGTGGAGAGCTGCTGGTGAGCTGCTGTTGCAGGAACCCCACATCGGGCAGAAGTGCTGATTTACAGTCTCTTTGTCTTGAATTTAAATGATGACCTTCACTTCCTGCGTCTCAGACTACAGCAGGCTGCAATGGAGGGAGCCTTGAGAAGGTGTTTGCTAATGAGGCTCTAGCACCTATGATAGCTATGCTGCATAATCAGAAAGTGAGAGATGATGGTGTACTGTGCTTGGAAATTTCATTTAAAGTATGTATTTATGTACTTACGATTTTGACTCATTCCAGCCATTTGTATGATCTGTTGGTGTTTTCCACAAGAGTAGGGATGTTGCCCTGGCTGAATTCCAGTTTGGCTAATTACATTCTGAGTACCTACATTTCTGTAAAGTTTCATCTGGATTTTGTTACTGTTGTTTATTTAAATAGTAATGCATATGTGCTTGGAAACTTATAAATTAACAGCACAGGATTAAAAAAGTTACAAAAATCCCTGCTCCAAATTATATTTAGTATTTGTGCATGAATAAGTATAGTGTGGCATGATACAGTACAGAAAAAAAATGAAGTGGCATATTCAGTAATAGCATTCATAGAAGAGGTAGGTTTTCAGAGTTTATGAAATAGGTTAAGTTGCTGAGTAGTGTGCACTGTTAAAAATATGATATATTGTGCAGCAGGAATGGATATAATTCACTGGTAGGAGAAATAATGCTTGTTTGTATTGTAGTTAAACTGTATATATTTTTACAAGGTTATCAGGCATGGATTTTACATGCGTGTCAACAAGGGAGTGGGAGCCAATTTATGTGGTGATGTCACAAGGACTTGGGCAATCACAGATCTGCACGTGGCAATCATCTGCTGGCACAGAACTGCTTCTCTTCTACATACAAAGGCATATTTTATCATTTACCACTCAGTCTCTCAGAATCCTGCTTAAATTACAGTAGGAAGCACTTGCTGTTTGTTACTGTAGAGTAAGAGGTAGTCGAAAAAGAACCCAAGCCACATCCTGTTGTGGAGAGTTATTTTGCAGAAATATGAACTTCAAAGCTGCAAGCTTGCTCTTAAAACTGATTGATACTAATATTCAATATTAACCTGGAATGGATTTCCAGAGGAGTTCAAAATAATCCAGTATTAGACCATACTGCATAACCTTAGCAGTCAAATATTTACAAGAACTGTCGCAGTGTTCTTCCAAAAATAACTCGTCTGTTTATAGATGCTTCATCCACAGTGCGTATGTACCCCATTAGACAAAGATATTGGAAGTAGATGGAAAAACAGTTTTCATTTTGAAAATGATTTCAAGAAAAATGCTTTTGACTAGTACTTGTGAGTGAAATCATACCCAACTCAAATAGATTGTTCACAAAAAGACGTTTGGAGTTTCTTTGTTTTTCTAGAAATGGAAAGAAATGTTTTGATGATATCCTAGCATTTACATATTAACACTGGTGTTTCTTATTGTTAGTAGTTCTTTTTACATAACTTCATGTCTAGTAAAAATAGTAAATAATATACTATGTACTTACAGAACAGAAAAATTTACGACAATGTATGTGCTTTTAATTTTGGTCTGTTCAATGGCTTGGCCTTGTTTTTGGAAAGAATTTTTCTGTTTAACCCAGCTTAAATAATTTTACCTACTTCTTCTGTATCAAACCCAGTGAAAATGCCATCACGAGCCCTTGTGACAGCAGCCAGCCTGTCGTGTGTAAATGAAAGGGTTGAAGCCCCATCTGTCAGTGCTCTGGGACAGACAGGTATCTTACCCACTTTAGTTGAATTTTTTTTTGTCATCTGTGGACTTCTTCCTATGAAAAAAATCAAGAATACTTCAACGAGGAAAGCCATCCTGCATCCACATGCTGCACATTATGGGAATGAGATCCACGTGGCTTCTTACCTTTTTTTTTTTCTCCTTCTGTATCATTTATTAAAGCTGTTATGGAATATCTGCTTAAGGCTAAAAGAGTTTGAATTCTCACTTAGCCTCATTAAGGTCTTGGGCTTGGTGTTTACTACTTCTGCTTTCATCAAGGCCACTTCCTCAGAGGCTTTTGCAGGAGACACATATGTTCTTATGAATAACATTCTTCATTTTCTGTCTCAAATCATGGTAGAATTATACTTTTTAATCAGCAGGTTTTATTTAAACTCAAAATTTTATTGCTGGTGTTCTGCCTCTAAAGCAGAATTTGTTATTTTATACTTTTATGTCGTGGGTTGTCTACTTCTGTATTCACACATTTAAATGCTTCAGGCTATTCATTGTGTGTTTTCTGGGAGGTTTAACAGTTCAGCCATTTCTACACAGACTGTCGAAGTCAGTTGGAGACTATGTCAAAATTTGCTATCAGACTGCTAAGATGAATCTCCCACTGTCACTACAGAGTACTTCTCCAGAGCACAAAACATTGTTAAGAAATAGTTGAGGTACTGGAGGTAATGCTGTCTGTAACTCCATCAGTAGCTTCACCATGTGCTCTTCGTGCTAGAATGGTTTCTATAAAAGACTCCATGCCCTCAGGTGCTTAGTGGCCAAGTGTAGCTGTTGAAGTCACTATGATAAACTGTACTAGTGCACTCAAAAATAGAAAAAGAGGTGATTTAACAATAGGCAACTTTTAAAAAATATGTTTAGTTCACATAAATGTTTTCTAATTTGATTACTTTGTTCTCCCTCAGAATTTTAAAAATTTATCTGAGTTTTCTTTCTGTGGTTGCGAGGAAACCAAAAGTGGCACAGTCACTACCTTATATACTTATTCATTGCAAAGACACAAGACTAGTCTTAAGTGAAAGGACGTATATGGAGCCCAGTAGTTTGAATATACATGAAGAATTCATGTCTCAAAGAATTCTAGTTATTGGTAAGCAACCTCTCTTTATTTTAACTGTAAATTTAGACTCTGAACAGTGAACATGCTTAGACTAGTGGTGTGCTTATTAGGTTAAAAAAACCCAAGATTTTAATAGGAAAAAAATTATTACAAGGCAAAACAGCACATGATCTCATTAGCATTTATGGATTGCTAAACTGCAGTTTAAAAGTCACATTTCTGTCTAAAGAAGTTTTCCACAATAGTCATATAAGCAACATTAAACACTGTTGTTTTAATTTGTTTACTTGGGGTCAGATTTTCAATGATCAGAGTGATTAAAGTTGCAGTTGTCTGCAAAGGCAGCACTAATTAGCTGCAGTTGGTGTTAGTGGGACTTTCAATAAATGTTGGTTCGGAAAATCTCATCACGTATGGACGTCATATCTGTTTTCAGACATCTTTGAAAATCTGGCCCTTAGGACAGTTTACATCTTTCCTTCTCTTGTTTCAGTGGTTTTCCCTTAGCAATTCTCCATTTTACTCTGCTCAGGAAAGTCCGTCAATTTTAAACAGCATTTTGTAGTAATTTCTGTATCTAAGCGTTTATACTTGTCAGGAAGTATAGATTGACAGAAGAGACTTGGCCCTGGCTTTCCATGCCATATTTTACTTCTTTGCTCTAGTAACGTAAATAGTTCTTAGGCTAATTCTTTTCATCCGTAGATGTTTTAGTGCTGCAGAAAAGGGATTAATGTAATTAGTTTTGCGTTTGGAAATGGTAGTGTAGAGATATGCAGTGACTTGCCTGAAGTTAACTAGCACAGGAGGCGACTACCAAGTTAGGAGCCCTGGTGCTCAGTCTGCTTCCTTCAGCAAATGGAGTTTCAGAGTGCTTGATCTATCCACACAAAATAACCAGACGAGAATCTTCTAAATGTAGTGATTTGGTACTTACGCAGTGTGAGTCATGTTCTGGGATGCTGGCAGTGTTTTTTTGTGATATTTCCGTTTCACATTCAGCTTCGGGGGCTCAGCGGGGGCTTTTGGTCTGGTTGCCATATGAAGTTCATCAGGGGTGACAGGGGAAAGCAGCTTAATGTGCTCATGTTATTTTTGTCTATAGTAGAAATTTGTGATGGGGACTGTTTCTGTTTTGCATAACGTCACCAAAATAGTGCATTGACTGTAAGCTAACTGGAGGTGTCCAGGACTATTTACAGCAGAATTGCCTGGACAGTATTAGGTATTGAGTGTAAGTATTTTGATCTGGCAGAGAGCAAAGCATAAAAGCCACTTATCAGACTTCCTAAATTGTATACCCTGTTAATTGTGGTGGTGAATTTGGGTACCTTCACTAGGCCTTCCAGACACAGCTTTTTGTGTAATGGTTCCCCAACTGTAAAATGAACAAAAAAAAAGAAAAACAAATCTTACAGAGTGCTGTGGGCATAAAAACGTTCAAGGCTACAAGATCCTCGGCCAAGATGGTTTGCGAAAAAACCACTAATAACCTATCCAGCTGCTACTCACCATGGAGGACTTACCACTCCTCTTGCCTTGCTTTCTCGAAATTGACTGTAGAGGAATGTCTGCTGTAGGTACTGTGAGAGCTCTTGGCCCAGCTTGTTTGCTTTTCTCTACCCCATTAACTAAAGTGGATTAGAGCAAACTTTTCAGGCAGGAGAACAGACATGTGGTCAGTCTTGCTTAAATTAATTCCTGTAACTTGCTCAGCTAAGGTTTGTTCCTGATCCCAGAGGCTAGAGACCCTTGCCTCCAAGGATTCAATTAGCCAAC
Organism: Cnemophilus loriae; assembly: GCA_013397755.1. Taxonomy (NCBI): domain Eukaryota; kingdom Metazoa; phylum Chordata; class Aves; order Passeriformes; family Corvidae; genus Cnemophilus; species Cnemophilus loriae. The sequence continues at coordinate 4,245,154 of VZTF01001612.1, forward strand.
ACTACTTTAGCAGCCCCAAGCTAAGGATAGATTTCTCTTTAGGACTCCTTCTCTTCAGCACAACAAAAAGGCTCAGGATACTTAATGTTTTCTTCAAATTAAAAGATTCTCTAGATTCCTTGTAGCAGAGTCAGTTCTTCTAGTCAGAGCTTGATTTAGAGAAAAACTGGTATTTGTGGGCCTTACAGGTGTCCTGGATGGGAAGGCATCTGGTTGAAACATGCAGGTCTGTTTGCCGAGTCAGTAAAAATACCTAATCTTTACTGGTTTTATTTATGGCCTGCTTATATTAATAAGCTAGGATTTAGATTTGTTGTGTATTAGATGTTGACATTGGTGTTCCAACAGAGAGGCTGAAACTATGCTGTTACTTTTGTTACCTTCTCCATCTTTAGCCCTGGAGTATCCCATATATTTGAGTAGCTTCATGTCATGCACCAGGAATTCAGTAAATGTGTCTTTGATCAATCTCTGTGGTTCTTATGATCTCTACAAATATGTCTAGAGGGAGGTGATTGTGGAAGAGCGTAAAAAGCCACTTAAGCCACAGTATTAGTGTGAGGATGACAACACACAGCGAGTCTGGATAAGTGTGGATTGGAAGCCAGGCTTTAGGATCTAAACATGAGCATTTCAGATGGAGGAACCTGATATGATGTCTATATCACACGTCATGTTGTGACTGCTTTTAAGTGTTTACTGTGTAGGGCAAATATGGCCAAACTTGCTCGCCCTGTGGGAATTGCACACTAAAATTCCTATGTGGATATGAGCAAAAACCTCTATACCCTTATGCTTTGGATAGCTGAAAGCTCCCAAAATGGAGGTTGAGACTTGTCTCCGTGTTGGGTGCTAGGCTGGTGTTTACTTCAGTGTCCTTTGTTGACTGGTTTCTTCCAAATCCAGTGATCTTATTTTATTCAGTCCTCACAGCATCAGCATGGCCCTGCTGCCAGGTACATGACTGGCAGCCTCACAGGAGCTGTACCTGAAATACTGTGAGCCAGGAGCTGTGGCTGCCCACCATGGGCTGGTGAGAATAACGCATCAAGTTTCTGCAATGATTTACCAGTCTCATTTTTGTGCTTCTAACAGATTCTGAATATACTTCTCTATGGCATGGTTTCCTCCCTGTAAAGTAGCAGTATCAGCACTTTGTTGTATTACGAGGCATTTGGAGTATAAATTAGAGGGGGAACAGTTGCTAAGGCATACACTTCCATTTCATTCTCTGAACAGGTCTGCTTCTAACGCAGAAGGAGATAAAGATAATATGCCAATACTTCTAGCACTAGAAGAATAGGAAATTAGAAGTAAGAAGAGAAGAGATGGAGAGAAAGTGGTATGGATAACAATGAAGGCAAGTGCAAAAGCAAAAGGCAAGCAGATTTAATATGCTAAATTGTTTAACAGCTTGGTAAAAATGGCTGGAAATTCAAGTTGCTGGTACCCCCATAGTAGCAGGAAATGGAATTGTGCTTAGGTCATAGAAATAGTGAAAAACACTTGCTACTATGATATTCTGATTAGTTTTAAAGAAAGTGCTACAATAAAACTAGCAAATTTTGTACTTAGTAACTAAACTAATATTACTTTGAATTTGAGAAATTGCTTATAACTTGGGAAGGAATGTCATGAGAAGTTGCATCATTTTCCTCACGAGAAATATCTTCCTTAAAATCTTCACCAAGAGACAACTAATCTTGCTAGCAATTCTCTTACCAGCGCTGTACTGCTATTTTTTCATTCAGAGTGAATGTCTCGACTCTGGGAAGAGTGAAATGTGTTTCAATTTACATTTGCTCATAGCCCATTTTTTACTTTTTGCTGTGACATCAGAAGTTCTGTTGTCATCAGCGAGCTAAGGCATTCACTGTGATACAATCTGGAGTTGCCCTCAGAGCTTTTGAGAGAACTGAATATTGTTACAGAAATTGTCTGGTCTCAGGCTTCAGCTCAGAGGGTGCTTGTGCTCTTGAACATGAGTCCTACACTTGGAAACACCCTCTTGGATTTCTTTCTTAGTGTAATTCAACAGGAATGGCTTCTTCAGTGTTCACTCATTGAATCTGAATGTCCATCGTTCAAGAGTGACTGGAGAGCTCAGTAATCAGCATGTGTATGTTGGCGTTTTTTCCATTTTACAAAAAATGAAGATGATTTCTGAAATCTAAAGAATATAGATAGAAATTTTTTAAAGAAACATTCCTGGTGTCACAGCAAGCGTGTAGCACTGCCAGGAAGTGAACTTGGACATACCTGCAGGACAGACTTTAAACAAATTTATCTGCTATATTGTTGAAGCTAGCTGTCAGCAACTGGTCATGCATTGTCATTTCTGCTTGAAAAAGATGGGAGTGGCACATGTGACAGGAGACTTAGTACCAGAATAGTCAGTGCAATCTTCCTGCAGCTCAGCTTTTCTATTTCTTAGACTTTTAGCTGAGTCTTCCAGAGGGCTTATCAGGTCAGGCAGTCTGTTTTAATTCTTTCTCAAAAAATAGTTGCTCAGATTTTACACAAGCTTTCCGTTTTCTAAAGAAAAACAAGAGAAAGTAGATGGAGAAGAAAACTTTCCTGTCTAGGATCTTAAATTATTAAAAATACTGATTTTTTTTTTTTAAATTGAATACATGGAAACAATATAATAACTTTTCACATTTCCTCATGTAGCTTACTTGAAACAGCAGCTAAAACACTCCCAATAAAAAGAACTATTGCATTTTTAAATAATGAGATTTGCCTTCCAATATGTAGTTCTGTTCCTTGCTTTCTTCTAACTGTTAGCTGTGGCCAATTAAAAACATAAGTCAGTTTATTTTTTATTCCTTCTAATTAGCATTTTCATGTTTGCTATATGCACTAAACTTTCAAAGCAGTTTTGGGGTGATTTAAAAGAATATTTGTAATTTATTGATTGATACTGCTTTTTGCAAAATCTTTGGGCTTTTTGAGATGCTGGCAAATGGGAAATAAAAGGCAATAAGGACCTTCAAGAAAATCAGGCAGAGCACAGATGAAACATCTCGTATCCCTTTCCCATGACTGCAGGAAACAAGATATAAGAAGGAGAAGGGGGGGGTGTCAGGGAGGTGGCCTATAATCCATGAAAATTTATAGCAAATCAGTTGGACAACTCAGAAGGCTCTTGGTGTGGGAAAATGACTTAAATAAACTGAAGTCAGCAGGGAAGTACTCAGATACTACGGCTAAAGAGAAGAGCAGTGAGCAGGTGATGAATGTGGGAGAAACAGAATTTAGGGTACAAACATTTTATCAATGTGATGAATTACCTGAAGGAAATAAAGTGCCCCGATGTTTCTCTTGTTTGTCCTCTTGTTTTTTGAAAATAAAGATTTGCAGAAAAATATATAATTGAGTGGAAAAGAAATCCAGCCTTTTTTAATTATGAGAGAAAAAAATGTTGAAGTCTACTACTCCTTCTGGATGAGATCCAGGGAAGGCAAAGCTGTTGTGTAGGATTCTGAATATCTTTATCCTGTTTTAATTGAAGTAGATGTACACCTTGTAACATCCCAAAATGGTTAGGAAGGCATTTTGTAGTGTGAGATACATTTTAGCTGTTACTGACTATTTTCATTTCAGAATTACTGAAAAATCTATGTGCTTCCAACTAGCTGCCCTATACCAAACAGATTTTTTCTTCAAGAGAAACAATCAAGTGTCTCAAATTTTTGTGCACTTGTTATTTATCATATAAATGATAAGTCCAATGCAAAATGCATATAATTCTTCATGCCATTATATTATTTCTTGTTTCACCGTCTGCTACCTCCTGTGCTATAAAAGTGCAGTCTCTTTGTAATACAGTTTGGATTTTTTTTTTTTTCAAATTGAGCGATTCAAAGATACTACATGAGAGAGAAGCAAATTTATGTGATGTGGCTACATTCTTAAGCTGTAACAATGATAAATTAGTAACATTGCTTTAGGAGTTTGCAGATATTTTGCTTTTGATATGATTTGAAGAACTGTATTGCTTAAACTTGTTTCATTCTTCACACACCATAGAAATTTAATAGTATGGTTCTGTACAGATTCTTGCCTGAATTATGGCTAGATTTGTTCCTTAGACTAGTTTACTGAAAGATATTAATGTATAGATATCTAATATAATTTATTTCCTTGGCAGTGCTGTACATTTGTATTTGATTTATATTTACAAAGCCAAAATCTTATAATAAATAATAGAACCAAACTATTTGCATAGCTTTCTTTTTGATCTTTATTTTCTTATCTGCATAAACATTACTGCAGGCTCCTGGGATGGTACCTGCAGTAAATGGGTGTTTGACGTTTTGTATTTCTGTTCCATCTTATCTGTCTGTTTATCAGCCACGTAGTCCAGCATCTCTTCCAGAACATGCTTATTCATAAAAGCTATTGGCTGTTGTCAGGATTGAGACTGGAGGGCTGTAGGCAGTAATGAGATGTGAAACTTGGAACTCATATCTTTAAGACATCCATCTACCTGATTTGAAAAGATTGTTTATTCATCTTGGTTATTTTGAAATGAGTTTCTTGATTTTTAGAAGAGAGACTATAACTGGAGCAGAGAATTGAACTGAAACTCTACTTCTCTTAAAATCTAATTATTTAGAATTCATGTCAGAACTTTAGATCTATGTATTTTCCCCGTATGCAGTCTTTTAAAATAATTTCTGTAATCCCTGGGATAAAGCTCTGGTGCAGGATTATTTCTGACTCATGATGGTGGAGTAAGAGAGGAGAGATAGAGCTTGGAGATTTGTCTTTGCTATTTACAGATCTTGGACAAGCCCTTTAACCTTTCAAAGACTCAACTCCCTCAGCTTTAGATTGTGGGCAGGCGTTTGAACTTCTTTGGAAGATCTTACAAAAAAAATCAGCTTCTGTAGGATGCTAGGAATTACACTAGAGAAAATGAGTTACCCAGTCACCTGGTCTTAGTATCTTCTTGAAGGGTTATCTATGAGCTCTGGAAATTAAATATTTTTCTGGGGCTTGGATAATATTTAGCACCCTGGAGCTCTGTATCCTGTGACAAGTTCAGTATTGAGTATTGGCCAAATACATCCGTTTATGGTTTGAGCTGTGGGATTTTGCCATGGAATCAGATTGTGGACATGACCCAGAGGAGAATAATGTTTTCTCCCCCAGAATTAGCTAGAATCATCACATAGAATTTTTCTTTTGCCAGTTCCTACCTCTATGCAGCTCCTGCTACCATCCCATCATCACGCTGGTTTCTGAGCACAGTGGTGCCAGGCTGTCTTCCGGTGAAAGCATTTCCCACTCCTGCAGTCGTGGGGACCTGTCTGAGGAACTCCCTCTCAGGCCCTGACCTTGTGGGGCCTCTTCTTTGTCAGGCACGTGTGAACAAGGGCTTTTCTGTTTGTCTTTACATTCCTTTGTGGTGGTGGGGGGCATCTCACAATCATTTCCACTCTCACACTGGTCTGGACATGCCAGCTTCCGTCCTGGTGCCATTCAAACCCACTGAGAGTGATTTCCTCTGCTTTCTTACAGTGCCATTGTGAGAATTGTCACCTGCATTTAAAATGTTATGAATTAAGGCCATTTACATTTTTGCCTTTAACAATGTGTTTGAAGTACTGAAGAGTTCATAAGCTCTTTAACTAATCCAGAGCTTTGTGTTAGTAATTAAAAAAATGAGTGGTGGCAGTTTTCATCAGAGCTGAAGGTCACTGGAGGCATAGTCTTAAGAAAATGTAGCACATAATTTCCTTTCTCCAGATTCTTTTGTGAAAATTGAAATACGTATGTTTTTTAAAAATACCTGTTTTTTATAAGCGTTTTGCTTTCTAGAGTCAGTAAAAGTACAATTAAAAAAAAAAAGCTTTCATTTTAATTCTTGCTTCTATAAGGATGAGAAGAAATTAAATTCCGGGTACAAACTAATGGTCAGTATCACAGTGATGAATGTTTATTCACTTGAGGTTTTTGTAATGCACGTGAGAGTTTGTTTCTCCTGCCTAATGTGATCTTAAGCTTTTACATTTAGTGGGTAAGTGAGGCACACGGACATTTGGTTTCTAACCTTAGGGAGTGTGCAGCTATCTAGGATTTGAGGGTTTGTGCCATGTTAGAATAAATACTAATTATCTGTGCAAGTGGCAGCACTCCAGCAGGGCAGCTGAGCGCTTCCAGCCTGGGCTGTCCATCAGCTGCTCCAGCATTGCTCTGGAATAGCTCCTTGCTTTGGAGGGTGGTGCTGAGCATTCCTGAATCCCAGGTAAACCATGCTGTAGTCAAGAGCCCTGGTGAATCACACCTTTGTAGCCCAAATATTAAAAGATCCTATCTTAACTTCCATAAATGACTGCAAATACTAAGGCAGAGATGTCACAAATATTTGGTTTGGGTTGTACATCTATTGATTATCCTACAGCGGTCCATAAATGATTGGACAGAACCTAGGTGCACATTCACAATTGTTAATCACTTTGTGTTGGGTTTTGGCAATAGGAAAGTTCAGTTATTAAAATTAAAAGTACTTGAATGTTTTTTTAATAAAAAAATCTCTGCATGTTTAGCAGCATTGGTACACACCTACCTACCCCTGAAATGGGGCCTCAACTCCCACTCTTGCAGCATCCTCCCCAAGTACGGACAACTACGAAAACTCTGCTGACCTTTCTGACACTAGAGTTTAAATGAGTCCTTAAAATACACTCTGTCCTCACTTTCTTGTTCTAAAACATTAGTTTGTTAACAGACTTCTGCCATTCTGTCATATTTTTAATGTAAGGCCAATAATATTTGTCTGAATTCACAACCTGTAAAGAAACTATCCTGGTGATGTGTTTAGCTTGGCTTTGCTTATGCAGAATATTTGTGTGTAAACATGGCAGATACTGTTTTTCAATGGTCTTTTTTGTCTGTAGTACTTCAGAGAATCCCTTGTATCATTTCATATATCACTTAGTCATAAAAACTCTGAATATACATTGTGAGAGCCTCAGAAAAGTGTTAATTGCATTCCACTGCAGTGGTAGCCAGAAGGTCAGGATCTAAAATTAATGTATTTCTGAATAATTTCAGTTTTGTATCAGGGTTGATTTTTCATGGTTACTACTCAAAGTAACATGCTAATTTATGGCTAACATATTACGTAATTTTCCTGTAAAAACAAGGAGGCCTATCCCTTCTCACAGATATGGGCATGCTATCTAAACATTTCCACAGCAGAAATAATTAAATGCGTTGGTAGATTCTTGGACTCATATCAAATGTGTGCAGAAACTCTATAAAATTGAGAAAAACTTCCTTTTGAAAGGAATCAACTAGAGATTTTTAGGTGAGATTCATTAGCTTTTACTGTTATTATCAATTTCTACATCTGAAAGCATTTTGAAATAATATTTAGTTTATTTCTTTAAGGAAGATATGTATTAGCTACCTTCCAATACATTTTTATTCCTCATTGGTGAACAGTTGAGTATAATTATTTTTGGATTAATCAATTTTTGAAGTCTTTTCCAGTGATAATGTATAAAGAGGATTAAGAGAGAGATTAACTAAGCATTAGGACTTTTTTCTGGTTGTTTTTAAGAAGAAATCCTTGCCTTAAGTCAATTACAACATTATTTGCTTGTAAGAAACTGTTGAGCAAACTAAAAAAAATAAAATCACCTATGGCAGGGTCTGTGTGTCCTGGAGCTCGACAGGGAGATGGGCAAGCAGTGAGGTCCTATTTTGGTCATGCACCTTCTTTTCTTACTCTTTATTTCCTTGTTATGTGGTAAGGCAGGGTTGTCTTTTTACCATCAGAAATTTTGAAGTTCCTTTTCTCTTTCTTTTCGTCTGTTAGATGAGCAGCAATAAAAGAGAGGAATAACATCCCTTCTCACATCCTCTGCTACCATTTTTCACTGGGGAGTAGTTTTGTTTTCCATGTGCTCATTTTTCATGGGTATTAACTTGCTCCATAGTGTTCTCTAGTTTGACCTTTATTTTATGTTTTGCTTTGGATATCATCAGAGTGATGACACAATTTAAATGCAGTTCTGTAAGGTTATTTTAATTGAATGTTTGAGTAACTCTGCGTGCCTCTGTAATGACTGAAATTAACTTGATCTGGAGCTTGGAAAGACTGTCCTATGTATGATTTCATAATTTAAAAAAAATTAAATTAATACAATGTTCTATTGAACAGATCTGAGATCACAGTTCATTTGCTTTTGGCTTTAGGGAACCAAAGTGCTACCGCACCCCGAATTCCTGCAGTTGAAAGGCTTCTTCCAAGCCTCCAGTTACACCAAAAATGGTATGTGACATAGTTCCAGCTCTGGGAGTCACAAGCTAACCTCCTCCTATAGGAATCTGCTTTCGAGTCATGATTACTTCTTTTTCTTGCCCGATTACAGTAGCCCTGGTTTAGCTTTGGGGTTGTATCACATCAGACAAGCCTATGTGGATAGTGTTAGGTAGCTCTGTAATACCTCCATTACTTTCATGGCTTCAGTGTTTTTTGTCTGGGATGTTGTGTTTTTTTCTCATTTCAAATTTATTGGAGAGGCTGAAGAATAAAGGGTTGAGAGCGGCTTAGACCATGCTTTAAGATGAGAATAGTTACACTTCATATCACAGGGTACAGATGGGATCTGTTCACCACTGCTCTCCCCATTCTTCTGGTACCTCTGTGTTGGTGTCCCAGTGTGGAGCCTGTTCTGCAGGACTGTTTGCAGTTTGTCATTATTTGCTTAACAGAAAGAATTACATATTTGCTTATGTAAGCCATTTTTGCTGGCATGTTTGCATCCATGGCTGCGTATGAGAAGGAACAAGCCTGCCATTTTCATCATACTTCCAAAGTGGCATAAGTTTCCATTACATAGCAGTTTTTATTATATCTGTCCAAGAGTCATGCTCTGCTTATATCAGGGAAATACTACCTGCTAAATGACACAGTGTACTCATGCAAAAACTGTATATGTGAGTCCTAAAACCCATACAGGTGGAAACAAAGAACAATCTGTCATTTGAGACATCAACCAAGACTGATTTTTTCCAAATGTCCATTGGACTTTGTTTTGAGACGTAGCTGATTTTAAGAGTGACCCTGATCCCATGTCTATAACTCATCACCTGTGACAAGTGGAAGAGGAAGAGAGTGTACTTTACGTGAGATTTACCCATGGGTCTGGCCAAAACCTAGAGACCCAGCCAGGATGGTTAGGAAAAGGCAATATTTGAGCTGGGTCATAAACCTTGAAAAGGCAGTCATAAATCATAATTAAGGTTTTTTGTTTCCTCGATGGTGTAACTCTTCAGAGAATGGAGACTGAAATTGTTTACCAAAGCCCATTTTTTTGTGTTCAGAGAAGTGTTTAGGAAACCTTAACCAGGGTTTATTAAGCATATCTGTGGGAGACAAAAACAGAATTGTTGGTCTCCAAGCAGCAAGCGGCATTGACAGGCTGACTGGTGTGGTCAGAAAGGATATTTAATTTCAAAGGATAAACTAGAGGATTTTTTTTTTTTTTTTAATCTCAAGTCAAGCTTATCTGGTTTATGCCTTATCTAGTTTAATGTATAAGAACTGTAAATTCAGCTACGTTAAGCAAACAATTTATTTTGGTTTAATTCCATTTTTTCTTTGTTTTAATAAATTTTGGGTTTGTTAGGATTACTGTTGTGTACTTAATTTAATACAGATGTCTTCAAAGAGTAAAGAAAAATCCATAATTCTTAAAGAGAACAGCTGAAGGGGAAAAAATGTCTCTGGAACTCCTTTTCATTCCTCTGTGGTCCTGCTGGAGGGGTTTAGATTAAAAGATTGTATCAGGAAGTCATCTTGCTGCAGTTGGTAACCATAAGAGAGAGACCAAAAACCAAAGAAGAGATAAAGACTTAATGTTTTCAGTCATAACATTAAAATTTTAAAATTTTCAAAGTCCTAGAAAGTATAGAAGTATAAATAATATACAGAGGAGTAACAGGTCCTGTCTGTGAGGTGATGGGGGTGGGATGGACGTGTATTCTATTTGTTTTGGAAATGAAATAGTAAAAAATTTAGTTTTGAGATATCTAGTAATATGAAATAAGAGATGAAATGATCAGGCTGTGTTTCTTTCTTCTTCTTTTTCAGCTTCATAAAACAAGATCAAGAAATCAGATATTTACGAGTAACTTGTAATTTTATAAGGTATAAATAATGTTTTGGACAGTGGACATTTAGCCTGTAGAATACCATGCAGGTCATATAGTTAAATATAGTGGTTCAATTTTCAAAAAAGGGCTTGATGATATAAAGTGTAATAACAGTGGCAGCAAAGCATGCCTAGAGAGAAGGGTAATCAAATTTTGTGATTTAAGACATAAACGCATTACCTGTGGCATCTGGAAAGGCCTCGTTCCTCTCTGTCACCTGCAAAGCTTTCTGCAATTAGTAAGGTTCATTCTGGCTATTTGTAGTGCCTAATTTCTTTGAAGCATTGCTCCTAGCAGTTGTTAGGGGTAGGATACAGTCTTCTGTATGTCATCACGTCATATCAAATGCTCGCACAGAACAGTGCCCTGATTTCCTGTGCTGCTGCGTTGAATGACACCGGCACGGTCTGAAACAAAAGATCCTGGTGATGTGATGCTGAGAAAGCACAAAATTGCCTGAGCCAACATCAAATAGAAGTGAACTTGAACGGTTTTTGCACTTTACTTTGAGAATTAATTCAACTCTTTTGTAAAAATCGGTTGTTATATTTCATGCAAAAAACCCGCATCTCATATAAGCAGTAGTAAGACAAATGAATGCATGAAGTAGGCAATTTCTTTTGACATAAAAATGGAAGTGTATTTTATATCTGATTTTTGCTTTAGCTTTTTATTTCTGTGGTTTGCTCTAAACAACAACTGCCGGTTAAAATATTTTATTTTAAGTGCAATATGAGGAGTATATACAGAGTTAAATCCTGTGTGAGATCCTCCTTTGTACAGAAAACCTATAGGAATGAATTTAGATGCAGTTTCCTCTTAGTCAGGAAATTAGGAAAGAGTAACATGTTTTAGCAGGTAGAAGGATGTTGTATTAACCCTTAATAAATCAAAAGAAGAGATAAAGACGGCTTCTGAGGCTGAAGGCTTGAATTATAGTGTCAGATGACTCCTAACTGTTTCGAACTGCTTTTCCAGCACCCTCCAAAGTGAAGTCCTGGAAGGGACTGGGGCATGGCCTGTGAGCAGGCTCACTGGCCTATGGGATGTAGTTCCATATACAGCTTCTCTGGGAACAGAGCCTGAAACCTGGGCTTAAGCATTTTATTTATTTATTTTACATTCCATTTTATAACTTTCTATGGAGTCCATAAAAGTCAAGGTCAAATTGAAGGAATAAAGGAAGGTGTTTATTTTAAATTATTGAAGACAGAGATCAGTATGGAAATTTTTTACTGCTTATATGTTTGCAGCTTCTTTTTATTGAACTTGTTAAACTGTTTGGAGGTAATCAGAAAATGCATGTAGGAATCAAGCTCAGATCAACCAAATAAATTTGATTAACTGAGTGCTGATAAAGACAGGAGGGTGAGATGATGGTTCCAGTAGTGATACGATATAGAGGACAAAGGCCACAACGTTATAAAAAGGGATGAAAAATTTGTACTTTACTTTAAATGAAGGCACCGCTCATCTGAAATAAACAGCCCTGTGACCTAGGAGTCAAAGTTAGAAAAAGTTAGCCTCTTGAAACAACTAAGGATATTAATTTTCTTTTCTAGCTCAGTTTCTACTTGATCAAGGTATTGTAAAACACTGAAGAAAATTCTGCAGTTATGCTTTTGCAATTTCATTTTGTCTGGATAGATAGCCACATTTATTAAAATTACACTTCTTGCAAGAAAAATTAAAAAGAGTCCTACACTGCACTTTTTCTTAATTAAAAACTCAGTCTGACAAGAAAAAAAAAATCAAAATGCACATTATTCCCATTGAAAATTATAGTATATATCAGACATTGTCATTAATCAGCCCTTTTACTGGAATTGCAATGATATTACTTGGGTTATAAAAGAAATTTCCCTGGATTTGTTTGGGGTATTTTTAGGAAAAACTGCAGTTATTTAAGCCTTTCTCAATGAAGAACACAACTGCATTTTTTTTCCTTAGGCAGATGGGGGAAGTAAGATATCTTCAGTTATTCAAAGATGTCCATATGGAAACCGAAAACATATTGATTAAATTTTTCATCCAAAAAAGGCAAAGCAGCAGAAAAATCAATAATATGCTAGCTAGAGCCGTTAGCTGAGATGTAAGAAATTCAGTTGTAAGCATGACCTTATACCAGGCAAGTGTAGGCACTGGTTAAAACAGGCAGCCCGAGTGCAGTGCGTGTGATTTAAATCCAGCCACACGAACTTCTCATCCTAATCTCACTTTATCTTCCCTGGAGAGAAATGGTTAATTTTAGCGCTTAATTCATCTGACCTATTTGCGATGGCTGCTTCACAACAAGATGAATTGTAGCCTTGAGTAGATCATGTCAAGTGTGAAGGGAGCGCGGAGTGATTAGCTCAGGAATAGACGTCTGTATTCAATCCGTTTTGCCAGCCTCTCACGTTGAAGGCTGCATTAACAAAAGGACAGAGCTGCAGGAGGACTCTGGCTCCGGAGCTGGAGCTTCGGCACCGATCACCTGCAGTGCCAGATGCTCCAGGTGAGCTGAGGGGATCTCAGATACCTTCCCACATATCTACTACTGTATTTCCACAAACCATCTTGGGGCCAATAAAACAACATTTTTCGAAGGAGAGAGCTTTATGAGAAAACTGTGCAGCTCAGTGTTCATTTCTACTCTAGTGTGACTATCTGCTTCGCTGAAAGGGTCATAAAACACTTGGACTAGAAGGAGGGAGCACACAGGCATTCAGCAGCCTTGCCAAAAGTAGAATAAACATTTCTTGGTTTGGGGAGATGAAGTTTCAAATGTCCTCCTCTGAGTGACCACATTATGGAAGAATATCAGTTTTGTTTGTCAGTGTTATTTCCTGTTCTCAAGTTGCTTAATACGCTCTCATTTTTGCAACACAGCACACAGGGAAAAGAATTCTTGGTGTAATGGCTCTCCTCTTTCTTTACATCAGAAATCTGCTCCTTTCAGAAAGCTAAAACCCCAACAAACATGCAGGGGCTGAAAGTGCCTAGCTAAACATTTCAGCAGGTTGAGGCAAAAAAGGGTTTTTGTCTGTAAGGAAGGTTTGCATGTTTCCTGTCTCAAGCCAGCTGAACACACGGCTGTGCAAAAGGGGTTTTTACTAAAGCTTTTACTTTTTTTGCTTTGAAAACCAGATTTTCTGCCTTTCCAGCACATTTTAGGGGTAAAGAGCGTCTTTCTTCTCTGAACAGGTTAGGTAACTTTTGTTGGCCACATTTTTTTCTCAAGTAATTATACTTTAGGGGCCCTGTGTTACATTTTTTTCTGCCTGGAATTGCTTTTAGAGCAACTGGAAGCACTGCTGAATGGGGTTCCTTGGTGCTTTCCCTTCTCTGCTCTTTTCTCAAATGCTTACACTTCACTTAAATGCTGCCTGTTTGTCTGTCACCATAGGAAAACCTTACATGCTGTCATGTATTGGACTTTCTGCCTAACACTGAATTTATTTTTCTGCGTGGAAAGTGCTAGTAAGAAAACACTGCAGTTGTTTAACCTGTATGAAATAGCTGAAAGACTATTTGTAATGTGAACACTAAGTATATTCAAACCAGGTAGGACAAAGGGGATGAGAAATGGAAGTGCAAATGAAACTGCCTCTTTTTTTTTTTTTNCTCTTGTGGTATTATGTAGATCCCCAGCCAGATGGCTACTGGCTATAAGCTGTGTGTGGATTCACAGGATTTTAACTCCTCTGTTGGTTTCCCATCTGTCATAAACTCCGAAGCTGCAATCCAGAGACTGACATGAATGTCGGTGTCTTCTTTAGCACACCAAAACCATTATGCTCGAAGGCTGCAGTAAGAGCGCGAATGAAGACAGGACAGTGTCTGGTTTACAACCATGCTGCTAGACTGGCCAGTAAAATTTCTTGCAGTTGATTTAACATCGTGCTTCAAATTAGTTTGACCACTTGTGGTGGCAGCAGTCTCCAACAAACACTACGTGAAAAGTCTCCTCAAAAGGAGTTTTTTTCTGGTGTTGGAGCTCAGCAAAGATTGTAAACACACAGTTGATTTCAGTAGGAAATCTCATGTCTAAAAATAAAATAACAGACTATTTGCAACAGAAAAAAGGTGATAAAAGTCAGAATCTCTCAGCACTGGGGGAACAGATGTGAAGAGTTTAAAAACAGTATCTCGGTCTTTCTTCAGTTTAAAATGACCAGTTCAGCATCTCATATGTCTTCCTTCAGCATGTCACCACTTGGATGAACACATTCTGTTTCTATTAATGGAGGTGAAAACAGTGAAAAACATCTTAGATTTCATGGTATAGGGTAGAATAAGACATTGGTCACTTTGTGGTCACCCACCAGGGCCTCAGCATCACTGAAACAAAGAAACCTTGCTCCTCAATGTAAAAGAAGCTCTCATAGTGTCGCTTCGTGTCTTGTCGTACTCAAAAAAAACAAAATGAAAAATTAAATTAAATCTCCACGAAACAGGCATGAACAAGTGAGAAATAGGGGCTGAGCACAGTTTATAAACCATTTTAGAAGGAATTTTAGCATGTAAATGTATCAAAGAGAAGCATGCATGTAAGCCTGTAAGGAAATCACTACTATTGTGAAGTCCTCCCAGATTTAGACTTGGTGTTCTTCATTAATGGATTTGACTTACATGAGAAGAAAAGTTACACCCCTGCGAGAAAATAACCACTTTCCTAAGGAGTAGCTGTCTGAAATCAAGCAATCTGGTAATCTAGCTTCAAAAACCCTGTCAGGAGCAAATTGCCCTCTCCGTTTCCACTTTGTGTTCAGTCCTGTAAGACAGGGAGCAGCTTAAGAGGATGATGAAGTGTTAGACTGTGTTTCAGGTGGTTTCTAGTGCTTGGTGAAGTAACCCCAAGTTAAATGCCTCATTCAGCACCAGGCATCACAACTGGAGTCTTTCCAGGCAGGTGCTCCAGCAGCACAGTGGACTCCAGGTCTTCTACCTAGGTTAAAAGAACCCTGCATGATGAAATAAGATATTGATTGGAAAGATTGCCAGAACTTCAGGATTTTATTTCCTGCAGAATTGTGTATTGTAAATCCAAGCTTCAAGTCAACAGGCTTGGCCTTTGTTATAACACCGTAATGTTAGGATATTCTTGCAGTTCATTTACTTTGATTACACAGGAAAGATTTTTGCAGAAGTCACAACAGGAGGCTGCATTTAGTGAGTGACATTTTGTGCAATTTAGGAGAAGCTGATGATAGGATTAGTTAATTTTTCTGGGCTTTTGCTTCTGTTGGTAGCCACAGGGATGGCACACTATTCACTTATGTCCTGCACATCTATGAATTTCCCCCACCCAGTAGGGCTAAGTCTCGGTGTCAGAGCTCCCTATCATTCATCTGCATTCAGGTTGGATGTAAGGAGTAAAATAAAAACCCAGTCAAATTCTGGCAGTAGTGAAAACTGAAATAATCTGAAAAATGAAGTCCTAGTTTTGCTGACAAAATTATTAATCCTGTGGTTTTGTGTCCAAAGGAAATGGCTGAGAACAGAACAATATGGTCCTGTTGCCTTTAATAAACCTCAGCCCTAGATAATGATAGAGGAGGAAGAGCTCTTGAGTGTTCAGGAAGTAATGTCCTCCCTAAAGGGCCTTTGTAATCTGCTCTATGTCTTCGACATCACCATCATCAGTGCTTGAAGAAATAGGTTTCAGATGCACCCGCCAGAGGCGACACAGAACATCATTCTGCAAGTGGAAAGTGCTGTAGTCCCAGAGCAGCACAGGGCTCTTTGTAGCTCCAGCATATGTCATGGACATGCATATGAATATAATAGCAAGCCACTGGTCAAAGTATTAATTTTACCAAAGAAGTAGTGCAGAACAGATATAACATGCAAGAATCAGGCTGATGTAAAATGGATTTTCAGAAAAAAAAAAAATGTGTAATTCCACTCACCCGCAACTGGTCCTCGAGAAGCCTTGAGAAGAATTCTCTACAAAAAAAAAATAAAGAGAAAGTTGGCTTCAGGTAAGATAAGATGAGAAATAGGAGTTGGAAGCATCTGAAAGTTATAGGTAATAGAAAATACATAAAAAGAGATCACACTAGGACTTCCACCAAGATCTTTGAAATAGCTCAACAAATTTGAGAGTGCAGTCCCAAATGACATGTACAGTGTTGGGAAAAATTCTGTGCCAGAAAAACCCATTTCCCAACCTTTGCCACATCATGAGCCACACCAAGGTCTGGTTATAAAGTTAAGTGGTATATTCCACCCCTGCCTCTTTTAAAGAGCTTATAGGAAGGACATACCAACCTGAAATGGTAGGATGAGGTTTTCTTGATGTCAGCTGTTACCAGGTTTGCTGAGAAACTGGTGTTATCTGAAGTAATGGCAACATACTTCCATCATCTGCTGTGATCTTTGGAAGATCTTTGTTTGTGTAATGTTTTGACTTTTAAGGTTTCTCTTTATAAAGTTTATGGTTTTAAAACTTATTTTCTTCATTTTTTCCGTTTGTTAACTTTTGCAGCAAAGATAAAAAGAAAAGGATCATGATTATACTCAGCTGTTTTCCACTTCAGGATTCGTTTAGTTATGAATGCAGTTGTTTTTCACTGTACAATGGTTTTCATGAAAACTGCTGTTCTCACATGTCTGTAAATTGTCCTCTAGGCAAGCTTTGTCCATGTCCAGACATGAACGTTTTGGGGGGAGAGCTGAGGGCAATCTGAAGTAAGAAAGTGCAAACTTAATAAATTACCTGCTTTTGAGGTATTAAAAAAAAAAAAATAAAAATGGACCTTAGAAATGGATAGGGATTAAGGCTTCACTAAGAAGTGATGATGGAATTGGTTTGGGGCAGGATGAGAGGAAAGCTATGTAGGAATGCGTGTAATTAGTGAGTTTGGGTGCTGCCTGTGAAGGAGAGAACATATGCTCCAAATATACTTCAGACTGTACTTTTAAGCCAGATGTCTGTGACCAACCTAGGAAATATATTCTCTAAAAAACATAGAAGAGAAAGATAAGCAAGGTGAGTTCTAGGGGAAAGCCTTCCAGTTCCACAATGCATTGTTCTTTCTCTTGATGAACTGTCCCACAGCTGGGAGAGCATTGCGTGAAACTTTCAGGTCCATTATTTCTGATATTTGCCTTGAATTTCAGAAGCAGGATCTAAAGCTCAGATTTTACAATTTGATCCTCTCCCTGCCTGAAAGTTTCTTTTGATTAAGGCTGTAGAAGCCTGTAAGCTTTGGCAGTGTTTTTCTTAGGCTCATCTTACCTGCGTTACAGATCAATGTGTTTTAACGCTGTAAGTTCTGAGTGTATTTCTGAAAGTTTCCAAGGGTAAGCCCAGGCATATTGGCCTTGAAGGAGCTTTAGTTTGGAAACCTTAGTTGGTTCAGAATTGTACTTGTTTTCTTTATATAGTATCAGCTTTCCCAGAGATGGCTGTTGACAAGAGAAAGTCTCCTCTGAGCTAATGTTGCTTGTGGCCTCACTGCTGGAGAAAGGTGGTCATGCCTGCATAACACACTCACTTTAAAATAATTCAGTATCTGAGCAGTTTTAGAAGTTCTGTAGCTGTGCTTTTATTTATAGAGAAGGAGAGGCCAAAAAGAAGAGCTTTGAAAGAAACAAGTCCAGGCAGACTTTGTTTTTGTTAAGGAGCAACAAAAATTGATTCAGCTGCCTTTTGTCAATAAAAATGCAGCCTGGCAGAGGAATAGTTGTTACAAACATCTAAGGCTTAGGTCCTGTTGCTACCACCAGAATCACAATTTGTACTTTAAAGATAGTGTCAGTTGTGTGTAGTTCAGAGAAAGAGAAGAAAACCAGCAATTTGGAATCTCACATTAAATTGGAAGAAAGTCAGCATCAGCTCTGTGTTATACCATATAGCTTACATAATCTGCAATGAATTTATCTTTTTCATGATTTAGTACTTTTCCATACATTCCTAATTCTTTGACCTGGAAAATTTATCTCTCTTTCTCATTGTTTAGAGTGAAACTGACCTTATGCAGAATTACATTCCCTGCTAAGATACCATGAAAAATCATTTATTTATTTATGTCATCATACCTTATTTATTATACCTTACTTACTGACAGAGAAATTTACTGCATCAGTTCGGTTGAGGCTTACAGAACAACCAAGCTCCTTAGCTTTCAGAGCAGAAAGGAAGATGATGATCAAAAGCTTGCTTTCAGAGAAGGAACTGCTCTTCTCATTTATATTTCTTCGCATTTTCTAAGATGTCTTCCACCTATCACTTTTTATTAGAGGGAGTTGCAGAATCAAAGTGGCATCTATTTATCATCCAAACCAAAATTCCAGCCCTTACCATCAGCCTTCTTTGGCCATGATTTTTCTCGTTTTACGACCAAGTGAGCATTGGAGCCTGTCAGGATGCGTAGCTGCATTAATCATCTCTGCTCACTACAGCCAAGTGAGAGGACAGGAAGCATCTATTTACTAAGGGCTTGTCTACATGGGGAAATAGCCGAGACTGCTCATTAGGAGTTAACTCCTTCCATGGATTCTCCTTGAGCATCTTTCAGTGGTTTAGCTTCAGGCTGCTTTGGAAAATACGGGATTTGGTAGTGGGTGCAGTTAAACCGCAGAAAGCCTGTGTTAGTGTGCAGTGTGGGTTCAGAACATGATCCTATCTCCACGTGTCACTTAATCTTCTGTAACTGACCCTTTTCATGCTCTTAGTCTGTGGCAAATGGAAGGTAAAACGTGTTAGCTGAAGCCTCTCTCATCAAGGCAGGTGTGTGTGACTTGCTTGTGTCCATGTGCCTGGGCATTTGTACAGGGGAGCCCAGAGTGCTGCTGACAGCAACTTGGGTGCAAGCATTACTTTTGATAACTCCCCAAATAAACAAATCTGATGAGAACTCATTATTTTTCATGCTAGAGGACAAGAAGTGTGTAGGATGATCTTTTACACCTTGTATGAGCCATGTATTATTTAGTGATGTCGGAGTTAGTTGTGTTGGACTGTCTTTTGTGTAGAAATTGCCTTTGCCCCAAGATGAGTAGTCTTCTGAGATGAACAGCTTAAAATCTATTTAATATTAGTCTAGTACATCAGTCTAGTTTCATCATCCTGAAAATAAGAGGTTTTGTTACTATGGAAACTGAAGTTTACCATCGTGAGAAACTTGCATCACTTTGCAAGAACTGTGTTTTTAAAGCAACTTACACTAGTGCAAGCTCCATTGTGGAAACTATTTAGTATAACTTAGTTTAATTAATTAAGCCTTACCTAAACCAAACTAAATTGGTTTTTTAACTGGAATTATGTTCAGAAGTTTAATAAATGCATTTTCAGTGGTCGTATAAAATAGGAGTAGAATAGAAAATAAAATAATGCTTCAGTTGTAAGAGTCCTACAGTCATCATTTAGTCCAACTGCCTGACCACTTCAGGGCTGACCAAAAGTTAAAGCATGTTATTAAGGGCAGATGCCAAATGCCTCTTAAACACTTACAGGCTTGGGGCATTAACCACCTCTCTAGGAAGCCTGTTCCAGTGTTTGACCACCCTGCAGGTAAAGAAATGCCTCCTAATGTCCAGTCTAAACCTCCCTAGAGCTGCTTTGAAACATTATTTTCTCAGTAAAACAGAAAACTCTGTGATTCTTGATGTTCCTGTGTAACTGTTAATTTTCTTACTAGCTATAAAAACTGTCTGTGTGTTGAATGCTGACTAAAAGTTGAAATATTAAGGAATATACTGCTTATTTTAGAAGACCAATGTAGAACCTTGTCTTGACACACATCCATAGCAGAAAATATGTTATGTTCTTCAACTTGCCTAGGCACAGTACCCAGAGTAAAACATGATGACCATTACCAAAAAAGTCATTTGAAAGAAGCTGGTATAGCTACATTGCTGGTAACAGATTTGGATCTTTGCTTTCAGCTCTTTCAACTACATTACTTTCTTTGGCAGCTATGCTCTTTTCCAAACTTACATTGCTAGATAAAGTTTTATTCAGTGATTTCTGCCAGACAGGAACAAAGGATAGTTTCTTCCAAATATTAGGATGACATTTGCTATTGTCTGTGAAATTCCAGACTGGGATTGGCTGGAGAGGCAGCAGAATGCATTTTAGTCCTGCACATATATTTGTATTTGATAGCAAACAAGACCACTTTGACAGCCTTTGTTTGTAGTAAATGGCTATTATTCAGTCTTTCTCAGCATCTTATGTTGATGCTTCATATTAGATTTTGTTATAGTCTGTTTACACTTACACTTTTAGAAATTCTCTTTTGGGATGGCACCTCAACATTTGTGTAAAGTTCTCTCTAACAGGGTGAGTTAATTAAACCAGAAAGTCCAGTTTTGGCTCCAAAAGAAGAATGAAGAGTTCTACCATTTGTATACTTGTGATTCAAAATGTCTGAGCTTAACATTCAAGTGCTGTGTGTCTTAGCTCCAGTGAAGGACATGTACTTAATCATTATGAATGGAATACAATGCAAATGAAATAAATGCTGTATCAGGGATTAAAATAGACCTTGCACATATGTGTAGTAAAATTATTCTTGGGGCCTTTAATTCTGTAATGTCCTTGGCTCAGATTTCTACAGTGGCTCACTGCCATCTTGAAATGGCACAAGGTAAAAGCAAAAGCTTTCATGTATTCTGTGTACAGGAGCTGGGAAAAAAAAATAAATTGCAGAGAGAACGAAGCAAAACACAACAGTTTTATATTCATGCGGTCCTGTTTTATGTCTGTACTGCACTTCAGGGGGCTATGCAGGACCTCACTCAAAAAGTTGCATGACATCAAGGTTACAAACCTTGCAGTTGGGAAGTGCAAAAGGTGGAGCTGCACAGAACAGCAGGGGTATTGCACTTGCACATGGGAAATATTTAGGATAATTATGCTAATAAACTTTTCTCATTTGAATAGACTGTGTAGACCTTAAGCTAACAGTGAAATGAAAAGATTTTCATTAGGAATGACACGCATTCAACATCCAAAAATCTGTATTTTAATAACTTCCAAAATGACAGCATTACAGCCTGAACTAATCTCCTAATTAAAAAAAAAAAAACTACACTGAAGAATTCGGTAACTTTTATTAATTTATAGTCTAATATTCTGAGTTTAGTTTAATTAACAAAGAAATATTGACTATTTCAGCCACAAACCTTTGTTACATCTTTCAGCTTCACTAACATCACTCAACACATCAAAAAGTTTTTCATTGTGAGGATGTGGCAATCAGACAGCAGTTGAAAGTTTACTCCAAAACCCTGGAAAGTCAGCAGAAAGGCATTTGTTGATTTTAGTGGATTGGGATTAAGTCCAGAATAAATATCTAATATACCAAACCACTTGCTTATTCTTCAACATTTGAAAATTACTTTGTATGCAAAATCTTTATTTCTGATTACCTTCGCTCTTACAAAATAGAGTCTCCTGCTACCAGGTGCCCTGCAAATCCTTGGTAATGCCTATAATCTTGCACACTCATGAAGACAAATAAATGGTAAGCAAAGTATGGAATTTCTCCAACCAAAAGATTTGTCCTCACACTAGCAGCTTCTCCCCACATTTTTGGATCACCAGCTGTGGAAAGCAGACAGGATATTAGACCTTCTCTTGTTTTTGCCCCATGCATGACCTATCCTGCTGCTCAGTCAAGACATTTTCACCCGTACCTTTCCTATGTAAAAATAGAATAATTACCACTTTTAATCACAATTGTTGTAGGAGGGGAAGAGTTCACTCTCCCACTAAGCTGGTGATGAAAGATATGTTTTAACAGCAGTTTAAATTGTAAACTAAATTTTAAGCTTGCAGAAGTTCACAGTACAATGAAGACCTGTATTAAATCCAGGGACCCAAACTCTGCATCAACTTGCAAATCTGGATTTTAATGGTGGACTCCTATTTAGTACAAGAACAAAGCTAGACATTTGGAACTCTTTGTACTGCTGATATATAGAGTTTTATGCATACCATAAAAAGTTACACTTTAAGAAACACTAGACCTCATATTATAAAGTACATATACATATGAAATGAAGTCTGTGTTCAAGTTCTCAAACCACCCAAACTCAGCATGAAAGCCACAAAAACTAGGACTGAGCCTAGCTTCTTCCTCCTGGTGAGCCTCAAATCTTTCACTGTGTATTGTGGAAGAAACAAGAGCAAGTCCCAGGGCTGCAAGGCCAAAAGGCAGCAACCAGTAGCTGAGCAGTGGCAAGAATCAACTCCTTAAACCTTTTTTCCATTGCAATTAAGTGCACACGAAGTACCAGCCAAATGGTGGCTGATAGCAGCAATGGAGTTTAACCTGTTTGACTTTGCACTGGAAGGGCCGAGCACCACAGGTAGCCTCACTTACAGTGAAGTACAAACACAAGATTTAACAAGCTGCTACTTGTCAGCTCTTAATTAGCAGCTCCCATCAGAGCGGCAGCACCCAACTGCAATGCCGTCTGCTTCAGTGCAAAGTCCAATTCATTAGTTAAGTTTTCAGAAGCATCGTATTTTGCTTGGACGCTGGTATTTAACAGCTAACATGTGGCAAGATTTGACTACCTTTGAGTTTTTTCTGGGTATAAGGGAGAGTTTCTAGCTAAACTTAGTACTTGATAGTATCTGCTAAATTGGATGCAAGCAGCAGGTCAGGAGGTTCCTTGGGCTAAATTCCTGGACACACTGCAAGGTGATTTTTGTTAATTTTGACTTGCAGTTCAGATTTCCATATCCACCACTGTTGCAGCAGACAGCTGTACAGCATTTGGTTCAGCCAAGTGTGTGCTAATGACTGGTAGCCTTGTTGTTTTGACAGTGTCCGCCTTGCCACTGCTGTGACACTGCTGCCGCGTGGCAGCGAGGCTGCGCTTGGCGAAGATAAGCCGTGCTGTGTGTGTTATCTTGTGTACTCACAAGATAAAGCACAGGTTGGTGAGCCTGCCTGTGAGAAGTGTGGGTAACATTTGGCTCTTGAGGAAAGCTGGATACAGTAAAGTGGTATACTTTTCAAAATGTGTTTAGGACATTAAAGAGGGATTCAAAATGCAAAGTACAGTAAAACCATACATGAGGAAAAGTTAGACAGTTGAAAATTGAGAAGATAAATTGTTTGCTTTGGGCCCTGTGTGAGTGAGGGTGTGATGGAAGTGTGTGAGCTGGTGCATCAGCCACACAAAACTTTCTCTGTTAGGAGGATATTTCTTATATTCTGCAGGTCTCGTGGATGCTTACAAAACCTAAGACAGATCGCGCTGATATAATTTCCTAGATTTTCAGTCATCTGTGTTTGTCAACCTTTCTCTCAGAAGCTGTGTCCTACCATAAACTTGCTAACAAAACATGACAGAAATGGCACGCAGCAAATAATTTTGTATAGGCAGGGGGTACCATAGCTAAATGAGCATAGTGCCCAGCGAATCATACAAAGGAAATGAATGTTTACTTTAGCTTTTCATTTTTCTTTCCAGGATTTTTAAATGAATGCTATAACAAAAGAGGAGGATGAGTAACATTTTCACGCATTTATACGTAAATGTACAATTCAGTATTGTGGTTTTAAAGAGTCTCTGGACTTCAAACTTCTTTAAAACGCTGCATGGGTGAATCAGCCTCTTTCGATACTTAACCTCTGAGCCACAGATTTTTACACATACTCACACACTCTGCATGTTTATGCTTGTTCTCTCCTGTGTGTATGTGTGTGTGTGAACCCACACATAAGCAAATAATCAGGAGTGATACAGATTTAAGAATCTAACGTGTCTCTTGTTAATATGTAAACTACAATTTGCATGATTAAGTTGTTCCTGTGGAGACGCTGGGAGGATTTTCTGTTGCTTGGAAGTAGCACTCGAAGGCATTGCATGAACCATTAGCAGGTGGATACAAGTTCTCTTTAAGATACTGTAATAATATAGAAAACTGCTTATATTTTTGTAGGAGTGCAGGGAGTAGACTGTTGTGGTTAGTTTTACCATAGAGGAAGAGTGACTGCAATGAACAGCAAGAAATATGCCACAATCTTTTAATCTTTTACTGTAATGCAAAAAGACCCTGTATTTTTTCTACACCATGCAATTAAAAGATTAAAATTACACTGAAATAGTCTGGGCTTTTGGAAAAAAAACCCCTATTTTTGTATTTTTGGCAGTCTGATGTGTAAGAACCGCTATTTTAGTAGTAGAGTGCCAGCTCCTGAGTTTAACGAAAGTGCCCTTAAATAGTAAACCAAAGTTATGAAAGTGAGATGTATATTCTTTGAAGGCAGAACACCTACTAAAATTATTGTATCTTAAAAAAAACCAAAAAACCAAAGGAAACGGAGCAGGTGTGATTGCTGTGTCTCATGTGTGTCAGTACTGCTGTCACTTCCAGACAAACGGAGGGTAAGAGCCGTGGCCGTGCCCTTGTATGCAGCGGTGGGAGCAGGGCCAGCCAGCACGGAGCCATTTGGGGGGCCACCCACACGGGTTGTGTTTTGGGGGTAACTTGTGGCCCAGTGATGTGACATCCCTGCAGCGTTCGAGGCTGGGAGGTGCACGCCTGTCCTGAGGGCTGAGTTAGCCATGGCACAGGGCACGGCCTGAGCGTGCTTCAAGCAAACACAGCACGATACAGATGGGGCAAGGGGCTGGTCGGAGAGTTTGTTCTGAAAGCACATTCCAAAGGGAGCAGTGATCCCACAGGGCCTTTGCCACTCTGCAGCCACGGGGTGTCAGGAGCTCATGGTTACAGTGCTCCTTCGCGCTCCCTCTCCCTGCCTCGAGCGTGGGCTTCTTCTCCCACCCCAGAGAAGTGGGGATTCCTTATCCCCAAAGGTCAGCCTTCCCTTTGGCTGCACAGTGGGGCCATGCAGAGGTGGCAGGTGGCTCCCCCAGGACCGTGTGCTGTGCTGGGGCCCTTGGGTGGAGGCATCGCAGGGGTGCCAGAGAAAACCCCGCCGTCCCCTGTGCCGGGTGTGGCGCTCCCACGGCAGCCATATGCCAGGCTGCCAGAAATAGCGGCTATTTTTAAAGGAGTTGGGATTACTAAATAAACTGAGAACTGGTCTGTTGTTTCACGCTGATGTTGGGGTCAAGAAGGACGAGCGCTTGCTCCTCACATGGGGACGTGATGCTGTGCAAGAGACCCCGTGTCCTGCTTGCTGGCTGCCATATCGTCTGACAGCTTTTGTAGCAGAGTTTCTAGAGAGCTGGAATAAGAAGAATGATCTTTCAGTCACGTCTGTTTTAGGAAAGAAGTTTTATGCTAAAACAATAGGGCTGTAAAGATTGTCACTTTTCGTGCTAAGATCTAACCTTTTTTTGTGGTTTACTCTGTTTCTCTTAAAAATTAAATTTTACAAATATTTATATATTTCTCTTACAAATTAGCAGGAGTTTTTTTTAACTTGCAAAGGCCTCATGTTCTGTGAAATGAATGCAGAGGAGCTCACAGGGATGCAGTGTCTTTTTCCACTGTTCTCAAAGGAGACTTTCTTTCTCTGAATCATTGTCAGGCGATGCTATCTACTGCTGTCACTCTTAGCTATATGTCTGTCACATTCCCTCTTATCCTTCCTTCAAAACTGTATTCTTGGCCTTTTTTTTCTGGGAGATCCCTCTAGTTGCCCTTGCTTTAAACTCCAGAGGGAGAAGATTTCTAAAGCTGAAATGTGGGATCGATGTGTGACCACACCACATCTTCTCATGTGCTGCTCTGTTCTGCCCTTCCCTGATATCTCCTGCAGCCAGGAATGCCTCCCGGACCTGGGCATGTACATATCACTTCACATCATCTTTTTTTTTTCTCCTTATTTTTTTTTCTTTAAATGGGCTACGTAACATAAAGTATAATGCTGTTAAATTATTTCTTATCCTTAATAATGGAATGTTGCCGTTCATTTCATTGCACCTGTGAAGTTAGTGAGCGTCGCCGAGCTTATATCAGATCTAAAACTTGAGAGCCCTCTTTGATAAGTACCTGTAGGTCCCACAGACTTGAAAATTACATTGCTGCAACTGATGGAATACTCAAATCTGTTTCATTTTTCTGAATTTGAGAGCAGGGACACTTTTAGTACTTAAATTCCCATCTTTAACATTGCACAGATGGTGAAATGTTTTTGCGTTTTTTATATTATTTTGGGTTACTGAAGTTAATATTCTGCTAGCTACAAATATCCGCGTGCATACCACAGAGTTCATTCCGAGGACAGAGCTCTAAAATAAATTATAGACCTTGGTAGCCCTCATAAATCAGTCATTTTTTCATTGAGAAAGTGGTGGCAATGGAAGAAAGTTATTTAGTGATCAAAATGCATCGTTAAGCTTTTAAAAAGGGATTCGATGCCTGTAGTGGAGCTGTAGGCGATTTATGGCTTATCTGTACTCATTGCCTCCGGCTTTTGGAAAATTTGTAAACAAAGCCAGATGCTCATTATGTTCCTGTTCAGGGTTGGTTAGATGGGTAAATGCCATCAGAAGCACTTTGGTCCTGTTGGGTTTTAGCATGTTACAGAAAATGGAACTGCTCCAAAATATTTTTTTAAATACTTATCATCCATGGAAATATACTTCTAGTTCCTCCTCATAGAATGGACTTTTTAAAAATAGCTGTAAACCATAAGAACATGAAGGTAATACTCCAAGAACTGTGTGGTATGTTAAACTCTGGGTCCAGCTTTTTCTCTGTGTCAGAATTCGTGCTTATGCCATATGATATAGTGGAGTATCACTAGCCCTTTTTAAGGGCTTCAGGGAATGCAGGAGGCTGTGGCAGCTTCAGGCAGGGGTAGTTTTGGATTTTTACCAAATACAGGGAACTGAGATATGAACTAAGTGACTTTTTATAACCAGCTTCATAAGTTGAGTAATTTGCTATTGATTTCATACATTTTACTGCTTGCCTTTTGTCTCCTGTTTAGATTATGTGATGTGAAAGGGGTTCTTCTAAACTACTTTTTTTTCACTTTTTACTGCTCTTTAAACACTTGAAAACATTTTGATATATACAAATTGAATGGCTGTGCGACAATACATTTTTCCTTATAATCATATTTGTTGCAATATAAGCTTCATGTAATTTATTTCATAATTCTTGGTTAACTTTTTGGTGTATTTTTTTTTTTTTTTGTTTTTATTTATTGGCTGCAGCTGACCAGGTAAACAGGTCATGGCACGCCTAACGAAGAGACGACAGGCAGATACAAAGGCTATCCAGCATCTTTGGGCAGCTATAGAAATAATCCGGAACCAGAAGCAAATTGCTAACATTGACCGTATTACAAAGTAAGTGACCCACTCCAAAAAAAGTCTTGGTGAGGGGGAAGGTTGATGCTATTAAAAGCCCTTGGAGACAGTAAACATTGTGAGAGACTGTGAAACATGCGCTTCTATGTTACTAATTAATTAATTGTATCTAAAAAACCCCAAATTTACCAAACTGAGCACCTGAAGATCCTGAAGTGAGATTTAATTCATTGAATTGAGATCTTACCCTGTTTGTTTTGCATAAGCATCTTCAGGAAATATGTAACATTTCTAATATTTTAACTGAATTTAGCATTTTGGAGTTGATAGCTTGGTCAAAATACAAGAAGTAGATATCACAGTTAAAGGCAAAAGGGCAATAAATTCTGTAAATAATCTATTTCTTTAGGAAAATGTGAGAGGCTAGTGTAGGACTTTTCCAGAAGGCAAAGAAAAATCTGAAGTGTTAGGTTGTTCAAATAAATAAGAAGCTTTATTTGCCAGGATTTGCGGAAGATGCTATTAAAGAAGACATGAGATAATTACCACCTGTGATTAATAATGTTAAAATATTCTTCAAGGTGTATTAGGTGCTGGATACACAAAGAAATATATATTCTTTGTTCTGTGGAGCTTGCAATGTGTGTAAAGGTCTACAATATAACTTGTAGCAGCCACTGTAATAAAAACAGAGGGCTTTGTGCCTCCCTCTGCTTTGTCTGCATTTCCAGGCTGACATATACGTCACATTTGTCAAAGTAATCAATATGAATAATTTAAAAGAACTAAAGTAACCAGTTGGCAACTCTTCAGTTGCCAGAACCAATGTGAACTGATAATGAGGCCAGAGACCACTAACGGGGAGAGTTATAAACAGTGCAGGTGGCTAATGAAGTGAAAATCATTATAATGTGGTCCATGACAGGGTCCACTGACAGAGTTTGGAAGTTCTGGGGTGGGAGTGACAGGCAAAACTGGCTTCATAAGTGGAAGAATTGTAACAGTTCAGGTTCTCCAAACAGAATGAACAGTGAGGTGCGGAAAGAAAGATGATGTCCCAAATGAATTAATGTGTATCTGGCTTCTACAAGGAGAAAAATGGACCATCGAACTGAAAAGCACCTTTCCAGAGACAGGGAACTCCAAGAGGGCTTGAGAAGGAGATTGTATTTTAGGGAATTTCACTATTGAGGTTGCAGTGGAGTTTTAGAATGCATTAGAGCATATATATATTTTCATCATGTCTCCAAGGAGACAAGTGGGTAAACTACTGCTATATACTTTCCATTTTAACATTTCAAATTACTTGCTCTAGGCTACATATTAGCTGAGTTTGTTAGCTGTTTGTGCTTCTTTTAGATGTAATAAAGGGAGACAGGCATGTCTAGCTGGGAATTCATCCCACTCTTACGAGAGATGCCTAGTTTAAGATAGTGGGAATAACATTTAGCTGGGTAAAGTTAGGTCAGACAAATCATTACAAACAAGGTTGAGAAAACAAGTAATTAGATACTAGAAAAAGAAGTACTGCTCTTGGTAACTGATGGGTAGTTTGATTTTTAAGAAAGTCTAGATCCAGATTGTATGACTCATTTCTAGTCAGAAGAAAAATAAGTGACTAAACAGAAATGGAAGAAGCCTTAGTACTTTGAGAAAGATGTGCAAAGTGTTAGCAGCGAAGAGCAATCTAAAAAGTGCTTGGGCATTGTAAATTCTCCCCATGCACATCAGTGACAAGAGTGATGAACACTGATCTAGTTTCTGTTATGTGACATTCCTAAGGGGAGAACTTTTGACAAGGAAATAATAAAGACCTTTGAATTGCTGTATGATACTAGTAGTTGATGAAGAAACACAGATGACATAGTAAATGAGTATGCATAATACATAATATTCAAAATAAAGTTCCAAAATTAGCATGGCATCAGAATATATCTTCTGATGAAAACTGAGCAGCTGATACATTCTTCCAGGCTCAAAAATCATTTGGTCAGGTCAACTGCAATTCCTTAAAAGATCAGTCAGTGTCTCGGCGTATAGGCAAGCATATGAATACCAAGAATTTTCAAAACCAGTGGTCAAAAGTGAAAATTATGAGCATGTGTACAGAGTTGGAGCTAAAGGGAAGATTCTAATATTTGGATTAGTAACATTTTTTAGAAGTGTTAATACCTCCTGGGATTGACAGAAAGAGTGGCTTTGCATATTACAAGTATTTGAAAGTAATAATGACAGTGACATTATGGAAGCATGCCATATTCCTGAGTAAGAATATGAAAAAACAGTAAGAGAATATTTTTTTTTATAAATCCATGTTTAAGGTAAGTAACAGTCTTCCTATGTGTCATATAGTGGATGACAAATGGGTACTTTCAGAGAACTTCACACGTTGAAAAGATGATTCATGATTTGGTTTTTGAATGGATTTTCTTTTCTCCTGGTTTGAGCATTCATTTGCTGCTAGAGACAAGTTGTCCTGTATATTTTGTGACCTGTTAGTCCAAACACCTTTATAGCAAATTGCTATGAAGAACTTTTGCTTGCTTCATTAGATGGTTTATTACTTTTAAGCAAATCTATTTGTTGGCTTTTCTTCTAATGTGCAGTTCAGCATGGTTGTCTCCCTCTTCTTTATATATTCTTGTTTATTTAATTTAATTTTTACTTTTCTTAGTCTTCTGGTGCTGACTAGAAGACACTGTACATCTCAAGGAACATTTACTTTTTATGACCAGGAAGGAAGTGTTGTTAATATAAAAAGAGGACTCATTGTTTGTAGATTATGAACTGTTTCAACTCAATATGTAAAACCGACAATTTTATATAACACAGGCAAGAACACGAATTGTTACCTGTGCACTTTAAGTATAATTGTTAGAAGATTACTTGGGTAAAGGAAGACTTCCAGAAGGTACTGTCAATGGAGAGTATACAAGAAAAATCTACAGAACTAGGCACGCATTTTCTGTAGAGAACATAAGAGTAGGAGGATAGTGTAGGAGGAGCCTAGAGCACTAGAATGTACTTCTGATATTATCAGGAAAAACCTATAAGGAAAGAGGCCCTTTAATTAAAAGTAGACTAGATCAAGTATGCTTTGCTTTTTAAATTGATGAGGGGGAAAGGCAAGAACAGAAAAATGCATGATTAGGAGTGATTGAAAACTGTCTTACATCAAGGGAAGTGTCGCTTGGAAAATTTGAATATGCAAGTTAGAGCCTTTAAGAAATTAATTAGTAAGCTTTTTGAACTTTTGGCAATTTTTTCAGAAAAGTCATTACATGCAGAGAAGTAATAAGAAACACAAGAAAGGTGTCTGTTTTGTAAAGAATTAAAAACATGTGGTTGTAAAAATGGCAAGAATATGACAGAGTTAATTGGAGTATTATATAAATACTTAAGGCATTGGTAGGGAAGAGACCACACTGCGCAGACTCAATGTCTCAGGAAAAAAAACTCAAAAAATCATCATATGAAAGGGATTCTGCAGTTTTATTGACTTCCTGTGAGGGTACATTATAGTTGGAAATGCACTTTCCGTGGGTTGGAGAGAAGGATTCTTCAGTAACTTGAAAACTGAATGATGGACTGAAAACCAATACTAACGAGAAGCAAGAGTGACATGAATTTAAAGGAATTAGTACTTTGAATGCAAACTACATTTGGAAGAGAACTTTAAAATATATGTTTTAAGTTCCTACTGTTGTACATAAGTTTCAGTATATTGAACACATTTTTATTTAATGATAGACCTCACTTGAAGGCAGTGGTAGCATTTCTGTAAAGGTACAGAAAATAAATATTCTCACCTGGCTTATATTGGCACAGTGTATCTCATGTCAATGAATTGCAATAGTTTAAAACTTGACTACAAGAAATAGCTAATATTTCTAAACCACCACATTTCTTAATAACAAAATTACATTTCTAAAAGGTATTTATCAAGAAATATGACTTTTTTTTCTGTCAAGACTTGATATTGGGATAATTTGACCCTAGTGTATCAATTATTTAGATGAGCATTATTGGTATTAGTTATGCTGTAGGCACTAGTGAAGAAATGGCTTTCCATACCCTGTGAATTCTCTGTCAAGAGTGCAGCCCGATAAATTGTTCATCCTTAAAAGTGTGTTAAAAATTATAACTATACTTTGACTTCTTGTTTTTTCCTCATTATCTTCAATCTGTTCTGGTTTTGGGGTAACCTCAAGAATTGATTTTATGGAATAAAATGCCTTAAAATACACTGGGAAAAAGGGATGCATATTTAGATGAGTAGGATAAATTATTGACATTCAGTTGCATAGCAGATTGGTAAGTATTTCTGTACAGACATGTTTTTAAAGTTCTCTTTTTTTGGCTATTCCAATCTTCCAGTTCCTTTTATAGTGTTTTCTTCATAATTCCCTTACAGGTAATTGGACTCCAGATTTAACTAACTATTAATTAAATATATACCCCTTTTCTCATAAAGTATTTGGTTTCCTCAGTAGCAATATATGAACATTTCATAATCTTTATGATTAGTTCATAGTTCATTAGCTATTAAGTTAATGTTATTAACATACCCAGTTGGCAAATCTGGTATTCTATAACTATTATTGGCAGCTTTCAAGATCTTTTCATTGTAAACAGATAATTATTCTGGTTTCTAAACTATTCCATGATGACTAATGTAAAGAACTAAAACATAATTCTTTTCTTCTGCACATCCTTCCTCATGGTTTTTTCTCTCTCCCTTTTTTGCGTTTCATGATTAATTAAGTTGATTAGCTTCTCTCTGTCTCTTATATAGGCCGTGTCTATACCATCTTTGTGTACCATGACAGGGAATGCCCTGGCACTCTCTGGAGCAGTTATGCTGGGGCTACACCTCGTTGCCTTTGGCTCATGGAGTGTTTCTTTGGCTCAGACATATTCTTTGTTTGTTTTATATGTGTGTGTGGTTCTTCAGTTCTAAGCGCCAAAAATAACACAGCCCACAGCAATGCTATTCTTGAAACCTGAAGACAGAGACATGATAGTTCACCGTTGGGCACGACGTGCAGGCATCTGAGGACACGCGGCGTGCTGCAGCAGGCTTGGGTGCCCTTGGCACATGGAGCCAGTGTTGGCACGTTTCACATTTGGGTTCTCTGTCAGGAGCAAACCAACCCCTGGGCCATGCTTTGCTTTTTCCCTGGAGGAAGAACTTGTCTTTCTCCAGAATGGAGCCTGAGAATAAGTCAGTTTGGGAATGAAACCAAGAGTGGCTGTAGGACACAGGGTAGAGGTATCACAACTCTGGGGAGGATGAAGCTGATGGATAGACCATTAGCTAGGATAAAACTGATAATGCTGTAATTGTACACTTCATATTACTTTCAGATAAAGTGATACTGAAACCATCTGTTTGATCAATCAGAAAGCTGTTTTACCCCATTTATGATACAATAAAATACTGTTTTTTTCATTAATAGGTACAAAGACTTTCATATTTTTTAATTGGCTTTCAAATAGGATGGTCCAATACTAGGTCCCTAAATGGTTATAGCTGTTTTTCCCATATTCGTTCTGTGGACTCATTCTTGCTATCTTGTAATTTAATGTAGGTGCAGCCAAGTCAGAGCATCAAACAGAAATGAGCAGATCCCAAGCCAGTGTAGAGTAGACTCTGTTAGCTGTGTGCAGACTGACATTAATCAGCATTGATGGGATAGCATGCCAGAAAAGAATTACTCCGTATGAAAGATTACTGTAAAATAATGAGATTTTCTGGTCCCACAGTTGAGATGGAGTTGCTAACAGTTGTAGTTTGAGTATGTGACCCGCTCAGTTTGACGTTTGGACCTAGGAGGGGGATTTCTTCTCCAAATATCAGTCTTTGGAATTTCTCTAGTCAATGTCTGAGAAGAGTTGAAGTTCATATATCTGTTTTTGTTGCCTTAGTTCTTTTGCTGTTCTCTTTCTAGGCTGTCTACTTTAACAGATAACAATTTATAGAAGCAGTGATTAAAGTAAAGCAGAGAATGAGCAATTTATTCTCAGGTACAGAATAAACACAACAGAGTATAAATAAGAAAAGGAGCGTTTTGAATGGATAGGGAATAATCACACAAGTATATAAATAAGAATATGTGATGAAGTGGCAAGAAAAAAATTGGAAGAACAAGATTCTTACAGAATTACAGAATTATTTGAAGCTTAGAAACTTACTAGAAAAAAAATCTGTTACTATTTATAGTACTCTTGATGAAAATTTAAATCATGCTAGTATTCTACATGTTGCAACTAAATAGTCATGCGTAAACAAAAATAGTAAGCCATAGGAAAGATTAGAAGAGTGGATGAGTCTGGATTTATAACTAGATAATCCTGTTGTTAAACTTTGTATGAACAGAAGAAGTATCATAGCACCCGATATTTCTTTGGTTGAAATACAAGCTTAGAAATGGGTTTTTTTGCTTTGTTGGTTTCTTGTCCTTTGTCAAGCCATTCCCTAAAATATCTGGTTTTTTGTTTCTGGAGAGCAGGCTTATCTGAAAGCAACTGTTTGAAGTAGAGCATCCTCCTGTTACGCAGGAGAATGCAGTGATCACTTGAGTTCACTTTCTACCTGTTACTGCCTCCTTTTCCATATCTGTATGTCATTTTCATGTATGTTTTAAATGTGACTATTTGAAGCAAACAGTGTTATTGAAACCCTGGTCAGTACACTGAAGTTTTTTTATCGTGCCATGCAGTGTAATAGCAATTCCTAATTATGCAAGGGTAAGCAAAAGTGTGGAGTACAAGGTCCAACAATAAAAAAAATGATACTTCCTCAGCAGTCCACATAGCTACTTCCAGAGGCAGCCTGTCTATTGAGTGTTCACCTCTGAGAAAACTGACTTCAGTTTGTATTGGATTGCCAGAATTATAGATAATATGCATTACAGAATAGATTACTGGGTGGTGACAGGGTAGAAAACTCTTAGTGTTCAATACCTCCTCATGCGTTTTCTGTTACAGGTAAAGACAAGGCACTTTTTTTCTGTCTGACTCCACTATGTCAATCTGCTTTGTAATTTGTTTTATTTTCCTTCTCTGTTTCTCGTAATAAACTTCAGCTACTTCTTTAAGCTCCAAACCAGTGTGGGGCTTTTCTGTTTTCAGAACACTATTTTTATGTTAGATTCAGAGAGTGAACTGAGTTTAGAGTTTTAAGGCTTGTAAATCCTTAGAGATCATACTGCAGACAACAAAAGTCTTCTCTGCTTTTTCAGCAATTTTTTGACCGATTTAGTTAAAAACCATTATATTAATAAAACAAAAACCAGTCTAAAAACGGTCATTTGATTCCCTAGTAACACAGTTTTTAGTGCAAGTACTGCTTTGGTCATATATAAAAATTGTATTATGGGTGCATAACTAGCAGTTAAAAGCATAGCAAGACATGGCAGAGAAATATGCTGGACACCAAAATGCTTGACTTGTTTGACACATTAATTTTTTTATACTGATGGCTTTGCAGTGAGGTTAAATGTTGGATTCAGGTTAATATTTTTTTATATTTTCAAAAGCTTAGTTATATTCTATAGAGTAACAAAAAGGACACTGAGAACTGCATATGTGCAGGAAAGCACAGGGGTTCTCACTAGCTGTTGCATCATAACCAATACACAATTTTGCTTGTAAATTTGTACTGAGACTGACCAATGAGGTAATATTCATCAAGCTAATAACTATTTTTAATACTCAGATTAAAAAAAAAAGTTGAAAAGAAAGTGAGAAACAAAGCTAAACATTCATATTTTATAAAACTCTTAAGAAGGAATGACAGATTGTGTTTTAATTGCACAAGTGGTGTTCACAATGACATATGTTCATTGAATTTCACCTTTGTTCCCTGTAAATAGATACGCTCATCATAAAGCTTTTACCTATCTGTTTATAGGGTGTTTAATCTTAATTTTGTTTATGATTTTGGAATGATTTTTTTGTTTGGGTATTATTTAATTTTAATATTGCTTATATTAATGGTCCATTTTAAGAGCTGCCTTTAGACATATTTGACTAAGGAGTGTGGAAACAGGGATTGCAGGAAAAAATATTTTTGATTTTTTTTCAACTTTTCTTGAAAAAAAGGCTATAAAGAACCTAGCTGTGTTTGCCCTGAGTAGCAGTGGAATTAAAATTTCTAAATTAGTAGATTTGACTGAAATAGCATCTTGAGTTTATAACATATATTAATATTTATTCTTTTTGCCATCAAGCTCTTTTGTTGATACAGCTTATTCATTCATTTTGTGTAACAATTCTATTTAATCACATTAATTAAACTGGTTAAAGGAATACATAAAAAGAAGTCCATGTGTGTTAAACAATGTTATTTGTAATTTCCTAGGGACGATTTTTCCTTCAACTTGGTACTGAGACATTGTCCTCTGTTGCTTCCTGAATTGCTGGGTCTGCTTTCCAGTGCTGGCTGTCAAAGACTAATTCAGTGCCTGGTGTGGAAAACTCTTCACCAGGGGACTGACAGATTGCTCCAGCCTCGCTGCCTTTTTTTCTTGCTTTATGCAGAATACAGGGACTGGAAAGGATGCTTCTGCTGGCTGTGCAACCATTACACCTGTATGGGTTTAGCACAAATGGCTGTTTTGTTGAGAACTACAGCTTGAGGTGGAGTTTTTTGTATATTTGGTTTGATCAGAAATATTACTGCATGCACGTCTTGTTCCTACAGTTCATTCTGCAGAAAATAAATAGGTGCTCAGGTGTTCTGACGAATTTTGCTTGATCAATTTTCCTTATCTAGTAATTCTTCTCTTAGGAATGCTCTTACACAGTATTGCTAGTGTGGCATTTTTCTTTTTCTGTCTCAGAGGTCAATGTTCTTCATTGATTCAGGAGGTGAAGTCATCTCTGGGCTGAGCATGAGTACGGTAAATAAAATGATTCACAGTAACGGCGCAAACACATTGTTATTAACAACAGCCATACTCGTTTGATGTTTGTTAATAAGTGCATACTCATTTAAACTCTCCTTATTGAGTGTTACTATAAAAGCTGTAATATTCAATGTTTAATACAATACATGCAAACTATGAGCTCCAGCAGGAATATTGAGAAGGAAAGGGATGGAACTGATTTGAAAATCACTGTCCCCATTTTCATGTACTCCATACTCCTATTAATATTCATCTTAAAATTGCGTAAGTTTACACAGAAAAATACATAAAAGGCTAACTTTATTTCTAACTATTAAAAGCAAACCAATTTTTATGTCACAACAATTATGTTTTTTGATCAAATCATAACATCTTTGTAATATTTGAAAGTGAAACTTCTAGCTTATGTTTGGTTTCTTTGCCGTAAATAAATGTGACTTTCTATTAGAAGTAAGAGATAAAAATGAGTGGGACATGGCCATTTAACAGCTTGTTATCTGACCTGAAGTGCTCATCAAGGCTTTCTCTGTAATCAGTGGAGAGAGAATGATCTCCAAAGCACTACTCATACCATCTATTTTAGGCTGTGGTTTCATATTCTCATTCATATAAACAATATCATCACCAAGAGCAGCAGCCCTGCCCTGATGGCTTTTCCAGCCGTTGTGCTGTTCCCTCGATGGTAATAAGGTGAACATTTGTGTGACAGAGTGATGATTCTGAAACTCAGCTAGACTAAAATCTAACAAAAAAGACACACACAAAAAACCATCCCTAAAAACAGAAAGAAAAAGGTTTTGACCCAGATAAGAACGAAAATTAAATTAGATAGAGAGCTCTAAAAAACTGAATCATGAAAGCATTCAAATCTTTATTTTTTTAACATGTTTTGAATTGAGATGCTTGGTATGAGCTGACTAAATATTTCATTTTCAAGGTATTAGCTAGGATGTTATATTCTGAGTCATGTAATACTTGTTTGTCTCTTCAGTACATCCAAGGAAAAGAGCTGAGTGGAACAGTGGCCCTGCAGATACACGAACAATTGTACCTGTGCACGCAGTGCCCCCGAATGATTATTGCTTGTTTGCCAGCCTTGCTCAGTGCACACACATGTGCATTACCAGCAGTGTCACATACACGTTTTTAGGCTGGAAGAATGGGAGCGGAGCCCTTTTTTAGATAAGTTCCTCCGTAAGAAGGTAGTGTGGAGATTTTTCTGGCTAAGGGTTGTGTGGCTTGGTGCCTAAATTACTTGGTTTTCGTGGTCATACTGGTGGGTTACACAATCTAAAGTGTGTAGTGAAGTTGTATGAGTGGGAGTTTAAACTAGTGAATCAGGGAATTACCTAGGTTAACATTACTGTGTTTTTTACAGAAATGACCCGGGTGATTATCATTATAGGTGCATGCATGGTGCTTGGGATATTGAAGCATGTACAAACAAGATCACTCCTTAGCTTTCTTTTAGCTGCAGCAGCACAAACATCAGGCAGATCTGAATTTAGGTGAACTCCTGGATGTCACTGTTTCACTATCAAGTTTATGCATTCTTTTTGTTTTATAGAAACACTGCACAAAATTAGTTTCCATATTAATGCAAATTCTGAATTTCTAGACTACAAAGGAGAGATGAAACAAATTTTAAAAACATTTCCTGCTTGGATAGTATATGTGTCTTCAAAATGAATGTTGCAGATACTGATGTCAGAGGGAAAAGTAAATGCATGATTTCTCTGTAATTCTTGGAATTTCAGACTGCATAAAATGTAGATCATGTAAGAAGTATTTTATTGCAGAGGCAGCAGTGCTGTCAGTGCCTGTGTGGTCTGTGCATGTGCTGTTGGTATGTGGAGTGCAGTGGAAATCAAATGCAGGCTGCATCTCATTGTGGAGTATTAATACAAAGTAAGAACATTGTACCTTGGTTGTGTTTATCTTAGTGAATATAATCCATAATTGAAACTTCAGAACGTGTAAACATATCAAAAATTATCCTAGAAAACAAAAGCGAGCTGCTATGTTCCCCACTGTAGCCAGTTCCACTTCCTCTGTGTGTCTGTGCTGTCTTGAGCTCTCAGACCAGCTCTCAGTTCCTGGCAAGCAGGGAATATATGTGTCAAATACCCATAATGTTTAGCCTGTGTTTTATGGGAGTTGATTGGTACCATAGTGCTACATGGTGGGAGCAGGCAACCTGAGCTTCAGAGCTGAGACCTTGAGACACAGCTGTGAGCACAGATCTTCACCGGGCTTTCCACAAGGAGAGCTGATGGATTCCCAAGATTTGAGCCTGTGTATTTCAAGTTCTTATATCATGGAGCTGTATTTCTTAAAAAAAATAAATTAATCACAGCCATCTCTTCTACTTTTGTTTTCAGTTGACCAAGTGGCCTATTCTTTGCAAATCATTAAAAAAAAAAATCTTAAAAGAAATGTGTGGGCCTTCTATAAAATAGACGTTGTGCCCTGAAACTGAGGCAAAAGGCATCATTTCTCACTAGAGGCAGGAAGACAATATAAAACTCAGAACAGATTTTTGGCTGCTTTCCTTCTATTTTATGTATTATTCCTTAAGGTCTATCCCTGAATCTAGGACAATTTTATGTACCTGTAGGTAACATTTAAAATTAATGGCAGACTTTCAGTTGAGTTTAATGGGATCTGCTGTATTTTCTCAGATCTCAATTTTATCAGATCTCAGTTCATCAGACCTCAAATTTATCAGTTCTCAACTCATCCCTGGATGAGTTGCTCAGCCGATAGTCTGCTGGCAGCAGCAGGCTGCTACCTCCCTTTGCGCTGGGGAGGGTGGAGGCATCCAGCGTAGAGAGAGATAATTGATCAGACCAAGATTACAGTGTTTGCCATGAAAATTAACATCTACCTACACTTGCCACACTGTTGTATTTTTGCAGCTATTTGCAAAATGTATTTTATTTCAGTCTTGTACAGATACGCTTCCTGTAACATTTTTCCAGTTTTCTTTT